>VZTL01048314.1:0-29248 GCA_013400535.1 Scopus umbretta
GCAGAGGAACTGGCTAATTAATAAGTGTGGGAAAGCAGGGAGATGAAACAGCAAGGAGCTTTTTTTTTTCAATTGTGTTCCAGGGGATGCTGATTTTCTTCTTCTCAAATGGAGACTTTAAGACAAAGTATTGCACATGGTTTCCCATAGCTTTTCTTTGTCATAGTATTCTTCCCTCTGCAAATTATTTTTAGTTTAAAAGTGACTGTGTGCAAGAGATAAAGGAGCTAATATGAATAGTAACCCTGTGATTTATGAGCAGGGACAGAATAAGATGGGGTCCTTCCTGGACGGAAACACCCAGGGGAGGTATGTGTGTGCTTGGTGTAGCTGGTATCATTTTGATGAACTCCTTCCCTAAGGTCGCAGTTGTGAAGCCTGCATGCCACCTTGCCACCCTGTGCAGCATCAGGTGCTGGACGCTGTTACTGATGAGTCCCACAGAGGACTAACTGCTGCCAGAGAAGGAGAGAGTAAGGAGACAGAGCAGTAAACAGCAGCTTGGTAGCTGTGGGCAGAACAGGTACGGGGATGTACCAGCACTCAGAAACTTGCCAGCACCTGAAATCGTTAGGTCTTGGCTCAAACAGGTCCTTGGTTTTGCAGCTTTCCAGAGGACGGCACTCCCACAGAGTTACTAACCCTGCCAGCTGGGTAGGGAACTGGAGGATCGGCGCAGCAAGGGTGGTGTTCCCTGCAGCGCTCAGTGTTTGGGCACTTCTGCTCCTCTTACCATCATCGAGAGATTTCTCCTTAGCTTCTCTGGAAGCAGGTTCATGTTGGCACTAAGCGTGTCTGCAATGCAAAGGCAGGCAATGGGACCAGCTATTAAACCAGTCCTTTTCTGCTCCTCTTTTGTTGCCCAAAGGATGGTCTACCTCAGTTGCCTCTGAGGCTACCTTGTGAAAACTCTTACCTGTTAGAGAAGATTGGAAAGCTGTAATGGTGGAGCAGAGCCAGGAGCTTGCAGGCTCTTTTGAGGCTTGTGGCATTCAGAGATGGAGAGTCAAAAGAGGTAGCTGGAGATGCCAGGGAAGGGGGTACGATGGGTGCTTTAGAAGCCTGGGGGGAGATGAAAAGATGGCTTGTGTGGCTTGAGGGGAAGAAAGCAATGGAGCAAGGAACTGGTTTGGCTGAAATCATGTGGGCACGTTAAATGCATGAATAAATAGAGGAAAACCTGTAACCGGGTAGTTTGAAATCACTTCTGTGGGTTTTTTTCTTCCGGAGGGGATTTTGAATACTCAGGAATATACTGAGATGATATTGCATAGTATACAACAGTAAACCCTGCTTCAAGAAATCTGATACTGCATTAAAAGACTTTCACTTAGTATGGAAGAGTGAAGAACTTGAAAAAAGGAGTCATTCTGGATTTAGATTTGAGTATTGGTGAAGATATAAAAACAAGCTCTTAAATACACTGTAGAGTTGATAAATGTCTGAATTCTGGCTATTACCAGGGCCACACTTAAAGGGACTTCTGACTTGTCATCAATGCCTATTTTGTGCATTTTGCCACCATGGGCAGTGCAGTGTCAGATAACTCTGCCTGGGCATGTCTGGGACCTATTTCTGTGTGACCTCTCCAGCCAAAATCTGCGGTGTCACTTCCCTCCTTACCATGTCAATTATCCACACACAGAAAGGGTGACAATTTGAAGGAAGTAAAAGCAATCCGTTCATGGTCTCTTAATACACAGCTCAGGTGATGAAGCCTTTCTTATGTACTGCGGCACAGGGAAAAATTGTATCTGTATATGCTTAAAAATCAGATTTTTGAATTGTGGGATTGGGAAGAAAAACACAAGGCCTGTTTGATTATTCTGTTACTTACTCCCTCCACAACATACACATTTTGGAAAAAGATGTATTCATAATCCTCAGCAGTCCTTGCTGATTCCTGTTGGTAAAGAACCATAAACAGTCTCCCCAGCTGCGAAAGTAAATTGTATAAATTGCCACAGTTGACAGCACCATAACCAACTCTATAGCTCAGATAATATTTATGGAAACATCTTTTTTTCTAAGCTCATGGACAGCAATCTTACCTAGAAGTAACTTGTAGATATCTGTGTATAATTAATGTGAAGCTGATGTAGAACTAAATCATACCCATGATCTAGTTAGTATTTGAAGCAGTACTGGTTCTCTTACTCATTTTTAGGATTCTGGCTGTACAGTCACAATTTTTTTTTTCCCCAATATTCACCTCCTAGTTTGTTTCTAGCTGAATGTAGCAGTCCACTGATCTGGGAGGACTTTTGAACACAAACGGGCGACTTGACAGTTGTATTTAAATCTTAATAACAGAACAAAACACCATCAGTGAGTCATGGTTTGTCATCTCTTTTTTTACAGCGCACAAGCAGCTTTGGAAGCTTTGACCGTTTCAGACATCACTCGATATCAAAGACAGATGATTCAGCTGAGGTCTGTATAACAGAGTTTTACTTTCTTCCATTCACTTTCCCACAATAGTTATGCAAAAACATTGGGAAACTATTGTGCACATTTTACACTGGTGAAAACTTTGCTTGTGTACCTGGATCTGTCTGGGTGATTGAGCCCTTGCCAAAATAAACAACAGAATCATACCTAAACTTTGATGGGAAGATTAGAAATAATTTTTCAAAAGACAAAAGCGCACTTCAGGTTGATGCATGTCCAAAGTAACTGGCACGTGGATGCAACCCACAGATGTGTCATTTTTCTTTTAAAGAACCTGCACAAATCTCCTCAATTCTTGTTTGGATTAAGGACAATAAACAATGGGAAACAACATTTTCTAGCATAAAACATATTTTCTTTCTGTCATTCACACATACAGTGGTGTGCTGCAAACCTGTTTAGGTACACGATTCCCCAGGAAAATGGCTATGACTGACTTTTGTCATCTTAACTGCATTGGTGTCCTTAATATTTTTTGTAATTCCTATTCCACTACACTGAATTTCATTTTCATGGTGAGTTGTTGCTTACTTTTTTATTTCAAACCAGATATCTGAGTTGGAGACTATAAGTGACATTGGAGATGCAGTACAAACTAAAGCAGCAAATAATGGAGGAAGTTTGGGTAAGAAGATGAGAGCCATTTCCCTTACCATGAGGAAAAAGATGGGTAAAAAGTACATCAAGGCACTCTCTGAGGAGATGGTAAATACAGCTTAAGAATCTCATGTTTGATGATAATACGTGTGAAGTAAAAATGTTATGTGCATTTTTCCCGTTCATGTTTCAATTGTTATCAGTTATGACAATCCATAAAAACATGGTAACACATACTGAATTAAAACAGCTTTTAGATGTACCCTTTCTTTCATGTCCATGTTAATGTACACACATATGCACATACACAATTAAAGCATCACACAGTAAGGGCCCAAGACAGACATAGGAGTTTTACATCATTGCATTTTGCTTTGTCATCAAAAAGCATTTGTATAAGCATCACAAAAATTCTCCTGATGTGGACACAAGGGAGTATTGGATGAACCCCATCAACAGTCTGATACTTAACCTGTACCAAATGCCTCATTAGAAGAATTTATCCTTCAATACAAGAGTTATTTCCAAAGTCCATTTTGTAGAGGTCAGCCAGCATCCTAGAGCATGACAACTCATTTGCCTTATCTGCTTTTACCTTATCTAATCTTAGTGAACCTATCTTTATTAAACATTAAAAACATACAATGTTTTACATACTGCAAACCCTGTTTTCTCAATATGTTGTGTCAGTGAGTTCCAAATTTTAAAAAACATAAGGAAAAAGGACTTGTCATACTTAACCATCCTAAAACATCTAGCTAGTCTGCATCCTATCTCACACGTGTCAATATCAAATTGAAATAATTTGAATTATTTCAAATAAATGAAAATAAATAAGAAACGTCACAAGTAGAAAATAGTGTTTCACAGAATACCTTTATACAGTATTTGGAGGTCAAAGATGAGGACCCTTATTTCATTAGTTTAGTTTGAAGTTTTTGCTAAAATTTGAGAGGTTGCAACCCATGATTTTTATATGATAAGAAAGAAAAATTTCAGCATTTACCTTCTGCACATTTACAGCAATGACTCACATGACAGAAACTCAATGAATTATCTGGTTGGACACACATGTAGCATAATCTTCATTCCTGCAGGAGATGATGACAATCAATACCAGCCCATTGATTAATCTATGGGTTATGCTGCTGACTGGTGTAACGAGCACCATTCTTGTTGAAAAACAATACAGTCTTTTGTTTCAATGATATGCCTTATATGTACCTGTATAGGTCTCTACTTCATACATGCACTGTCACATTTGCTTGACGTCATCAGCCAACTGTTGAATAATTAGTATTTCCCCAAATGTAACGTAGCAACCTAAGTACTGCAGGATGTTTCAGTTGCGTCAGACTATCACGCATATTGTCAACATGATGAAATCTGCTGAAGAAATTCCTTCCTTTGAAAGCTCATCATCATTTCATTCAGTTGTTACATTGTCCCTAACTTACCTGTGATTGAAACATGGATCTTATTGTTTTGAATAGGCTGTGATTCCTGAGGTGTGATTTAATGTTATAAACTGAAGGGGCCAATTTCATACACCATTAGATTTTGTGAGAGAAACATGCATCTGTTAGTTCTGAAATGCACTGGATTTTGAGGCCAATGGGTAGGTTGGGCGATGTGGTGATCATGGTGCTAGAATACACCAATGCCATATGTGTGTACAAGCTGCCTCCAGAATGCCCTGGCTTGGGTGCCAGGCTGCTGCCAAGCGCCCATGATTTTCAGAAGTTCAGCGCAAAACACAGCTGCATCAGCTAGCACTTCACCATGTGCTTTCAGAATTACACTTTTTATTTCCTCCTCTGAGACAACCAGAAAAACACCTTATCTGGCTACCTGCAACTTTCTCATCACAAGCCTTTGTCGCTGCTGTGGTATATAGCAGTCTTCTGAGATAGAGAATCAGTTTAGCTGCTTGAGCAGGAGTGGAATGTGAGTGGGGCAGAGAGGAGACAGGGGATTTCTTCAAGATCATAAGGTGCTAGGGGTGGTGCTGGACATCCTTAGTACCAGGCATCAACTTCTAAAATGTTTTCTCTCATGCAGTGGTGCTTAGTAAAGTGTAATGACAAGTTAATCTCCAAAGATGATTTAAAAGAGAAAAAAACAAATGTTTGTCTAAAATACATCTCTTGGTGTTTAACATCTGATTTTGGTGTTAAAGAATGAAGATGGAAAAGATGACAGTGATCTTGGTGGTGGAATACACACTGAGAAGGTCTCCCTAAAAGCCAGTGACTCTATGGAAAGTCTCTATAGTCTGAACAGTGGCCAGAGCTCATCTAGTAAGTACAAGATATCCATACTTCTTATTCAGTCACTGGATCAATATTGTTATTGTATAAGTCTGAGGTATCAGAGCTGGTGATCAAAAACGTGATAGTAGAGAGCTCTTCAGTCTGGCAGACAAAAGTGTAATTTGATTAAATGGGTGGCAGCTAGGGTAGATATACCTCTCTTCAGAAATAAACTGAGTGTTTTTAAGAGTGGAAATATTAACTGAAGTAAAAAATTAACATGGATTATAGGGGATGTTGCTGGTATATATGCCATAAATGTTTTTTTGGGGTTATCACTGCTATGGTGCTGGCACCCATAGGGTTGCAATCATTGGGTGCAGCCACACAAGCGTCCTCTCTAGGGGGTAGTGGCTGTGAGTTCATCCTTCGCCCTGCAGATGTGAGGCAAAGTGAGAGGTCTCTCTCAGATGGTGGGTGATGGGGGCCTGACCTGGCAGCTTCAGGTCATGATGCAGAGAGACACAGTCTGCTTCTCCACAAACCCACTGAAAATCCTCCCCCAACAGGGTAGTCTCAGTGGGAAGATGGATGAATCTCTGATGAGAAATGGAGTTTGCCTCCACCTCTCTATTGTTACTCTGCTGTGGACATTTGCTTGGCAGCAGGCCACAGCTATCCATGATGACGTCGCTGTGCCATCACTGCAGGCACCATGTGAGCCCTAAGTGGGGACTCGAGCTGCAGCCCAGACCATTTGCACTTAGTAGTTAATCTGGCCCTGAGACGGAGCTGTGCACTTAAGCAATCACCTCAAACAAAACCATTTTTATGATCATTTTCTATGATGTGATTTGTGAAAATTGTATATGGAAGTTTACTTCCAACACACTGCTGTTCTTATCTAAAAACATATTTGGATGGGATATTGCAGAGCTTGCTCAAAATTGCTTGAATTACTCTGCTGATATTTTATTGCTCAACTTGGATAAAATGACAGGCAGAAATGTTGATAAGATTAAAATTTCCCTCTGCAATGCAGGTTCCTTTGATGTTTCAGCTAGCTCTGTAATGAAATAAAATAACTTCTACAGTACTTGTTTTCATTTCTCTGAATAAACAGGAGAAGTTCAGCAGAATTAATTCCCTAAATTGCACTTTTAGAGTACATTTTATTAATCTGCAGAGGTAATATTTCAAAAAGTCTGTAAGTAAAATGTGTAGTCTATTAGTATCATCACCAGAAAAAGATTATTGTAGGGAAGATGTTAATGAAAGATCTCCTACCTATTTTCTTTGGTCTCTGTAGTATGCTTTTTATTGAATGTATTTTTCCTGGAATGTGTCAAAACCATGCAGAGTACACTCTTTCTTTAATTCTGTGCTTTTCAACACTTTCCTCTTGGCTGCTGTGCAGAATTGCATGTCTGGGCATTTGGTGCAGGAGATTTCTCAACTTGACTCTCTTTAAGGTGGGGTAACCAGCTGCTCAGATGGAACGAGCAACAGGGACAGCCTCCGGTTTGATGATGAACTCCCTTACAGTGGGCCCTTCTGTGGTCGAGCCAAAGTTCACACTGACTTCACACCAAGTCCTTACGACACTGACTCTCTGAAAATCAAGGTAAGACAACCACCAGGTTTTTTTCTTCTTTTCCAGTAAGAATGCCAGGGGATCATTTCTTACATGTGAAGAATATGTTTACTAATGCATTTTTAACAGTTAAGTGTATGTAGCACTCCGAAAGCAAGACCAATCTGGTTTTGCAATGCTTCTATATGGACTTAGTTCAGACAATGCTGCAAAGCCAACTGCTGCTAAAGGCTTCTTAAGGCAGAGACTACAGGTAGGTACCTCATCATGGTATCTACCTGGATACCACAGCTTTCCTCAGAGTAAAATACATGTTGCTTCCCATACACTAGGTCTGGAGTAAGAAAAACATGAGTCTCATGGGACGTGAAGTTGCCTCCCCATCTTTTTCAGTCAAACTAGGATATATCAAAAGCTCAGCGGCACCCATTCTCTTTAATGAAATAAGTTTTCTCTGGCCCTGACAACACTGCAGGGCTGTCCAGGCTGTGTGAGTGAGAAGGGGCTCCAGACGTGGGCCCAGCTGACCATTACTAAAACCGCTCAGCCCTTATCTTCTCCTTCCATGCACAGATACATTCAATATTGGCATCCTTCAGACTGCTCATGTCTGTAATGTGGACTTCTTTCTTTTCCCTTGTAAACACCTTCATATCCAGATTATATTTACACTTCAGCATCTTTTCTTCTTCTTCACAGCCTCTTCTTTTTGTCAAAATCCTCATCTGTTTCTCCATGCAGTCTGCCTATCCTCCTCTCTGCTCTACATTACAGCCATTGGTCTGCCAGTACTTGCAGTTTTCCCCACTTGCCCTCCACTCCCACCCACACCTAGGGCATTTTCTTCAAAACAGTTTAACTGTCCACAAACTGGCAAATGTCTGCTGGCTTACACAGGTTCCTTTTTTAGTCACTGGAACAGTGTATTTTAGTTATAAACGAATACCTGGGGTTGAAATCCCCTAAATTTATCTCACAAAATTTTCACAAAATTTCCTGAAACTGAATTCAAAGTGTGTCTGCAGCTTGGCTTAGAGCCACTGCCTAATCCTGATCTGCATCCACGTCTGAAGTTCCTGAGCCTTCATGAGTGTGTAGAATAATATGTGTGCTTATAGAGCTTTAAACAAATGTTTGCTTAGTTTCCATTTCAAACATGCTCATAGCTCTGAGCTCCATATTCTAACAAAACCAGGTCACTGGAACACATCAATTTCATATGTGGGTTTGTACCAAAACTAGGATGACTGCTTTATTTGCAGTTTCTTGACCAGACCAGAAAAAATTCCCAAGTCTTAGAGTTGTTAACAGGTATTTCAACAAAATGAGTTTGATTTTTAACTTTGTAACAGAATGCCAAATGAAGCGTGTACGTGGGAATTTGTTGGATAACTCTTTAAAGACTTTCAACATTTTTGTAAGTTCTGTGGTACCTGCCCAGAAGAGAGGACTCAAAACTGAGGTCATGGGAGCAAGTTGTCTACGGGGTATGACTTACAAGGGAGCCTTTTTACCACAAGAATTACTCAGAGTGAATGTTTTGCTGAGCTGAGACCTTGGTTCCCACAGTGTGGCTGTGAACATTTTTACCAAAAAGCCCTCTTGAAGTAGCTTTGTTGTCACTCTTTTTTGCACTCACATTTGTGAGTGAATGCACAAGTGTGGAGAGCTGAAGCCTTTAGATCTGTCTGCTAAGGTGCCTTCCACTATTTTCTCAGTCAATTGTGTTAATAATAGTGGGAAAATTTGTCAGTCCTTTGGGAAGGACAGACAGGAAGATATTAAAAGAGTTAAATGTTCTTCATTGCCTTTGAGAAATGTAGCCAGTGTTTTTTTCCTGTAAAATGTGAAAAGAGTCCACCTTTCATATAACTCAGCTATCAGTTTCTGAAGACCCTTGAGATGCTGGATAATAAGATTATTGTGTAAATGGTTTGGCACATATTTGGAAAACAACCTCACAGCGTTTCCTTGCTTTTTGCCCAAGCTATGCCCACTATCCATGGTAGAAGTTGATTGCTGATGCATCCCTATCCCTTTACAGGGATCAAGTGGAGCACAAAAATGTTGAAAGGGGTTACTTATGCTCACCTCTCCTTCACAAATGTTTGGAGATAAGGAATAACTCCTTTTTCTGTAATTATTTTGCTGAGATTTTATAAGATAAAAGGAGCTAAATCTAGGTAATTTTTAAAAGTTACTTTGAACTGACTAGTTAAGATTCTGTGCTGTCTGTGCTGGTTTTGGTCCTTAGAGGAAACACTACATATAAGAAACCAGATTTTTTTTTTTCTTTTTTTTTCTAGAAGGGAGACATTATAGATATCATCTGTAAAACCCCCATGGGCATATGGACAGGCATGCTGAACAACAAAGTAGGAAACTTCAAGTTCATTTATGTGGATATTATCTTGGAAGAGGAAGCTGCACCCAGAAAGATAAAACCACACAGAGGAAGCAAAAGGACCAAGCCTAAAACGTTACAAGAGCTCCTGGATTGTGTCCACCTGCAGGTCAGCCAACGCATTTCCCAGCTGTATTTGAATGTTTCATTTCTGTGCACTCAGGTTTGGATGTCATTTACAGGCAGAAGTAGAAAGGCAGGTTTCAGCAGTTTTGATGTCAGCAAAGCAAAGCAGCTTCATGTTTCTCTTATCTGATGTGAGTGGCTTATAGAACTGCATTTTACCACAACATTTGGTTAGGTTAAGAGACCCCACGCAAAGAGGCATGGTGGTGACTTGTCAAGTCACTGTAACCTGACTGCAATGGTGTGCCTAAGCGTAGGAGGTGTGTGACCGTGGACACCTCAGGGACAGGACTGCAGTCTGACTCCACTGCCAACATTTAAAATTTGGGTTTTGAATTTCTTGTGATCTTTCAGGAGTAATAGTCTTTTTGCACTATGCTCCTGTTGCGCCTCTCTCCCTCTCTGCAATGCTAACTCTTGACTGAGTGTCAAAGCGTAATTTGGTCATGGTTTACAGGTCACATTGTTAATAATGGTTCTTGCTTTGGTGCTGATGCAAACACTCCTTTCCCTCGAGTATGCACAGAGTTTCATGCTGTGTTGACACACAGCTCAAGGGGGACCATGTATGACACAGCACAGCTGAGGGCTCCCTCAGCCTCTTATTCTCGCTTATATCGAAGGGCTTTCTCTGTGCAAAGGCAGAGCACACCCTACCTCACAGGTCCTCCTGGACCCAGCATAGGAGGCATTCATGGGGTGACCCACAAAAGTCCAGATGCTTGCCGAATTAAGTCATTTCTGGCAGAGCTCTGTCCTCGTCCAATTTCCTGCTGGACTCTGTTAGAAAACCCAGGCACAGACGCTGGGATGGCCAGGAGGACCTCCAGGCATCCCACCTCTGTCATCTCTTGCTCTGCAGCTCTGGTTTGATGCCAAAGGCAGGTCAATCAGACTGAAGAATGGAGCCCATTTCAACTTCACAAAAAAAGTAAAAGAGAAATCATGCCTATTCCTCTATTAAACATAGTGCTTGTTTACATGAGAGGATGTGCTTGTTTCTTTTTGTAGGAATATGCCTCAACTCTCTTGCTAAATGGCTATGAAACTCTAGAGGACTTAAAGGATCTACAGGAGAGCCACTTGATCGAATTAAATATTTCAAACCCAGAAGACAGGGCAAGATTTTTATCAGCAATTGAAAATCTACAGGACTGTGACAGTAAGTGTTTAAGCTTTGCTAAGAGTCATGTGCAAGTTTTAACTCAAGAAACACATTTAAAGAAATAGTGATACTCACACTGATCTGTTAAATGATTTGTCTTTTGAACATGAAACATGGAGTCAGATGGTTTTCTCATTTGTTCAGATAGCAAAGCATACTTCTCTTCTAGATATGTATATGATGACTTCACGAGTAACACATGAATGATTTAAAATTTCTTATTCATAGGTCCTACACAAGACATTGCTAGCAACTATTGATTAAGAACAACCCTAACTATGGTTGGGGACCCAAACCCCAGAGAGGTTAAATGACTTCCTAAAAGTCACAAGGTCTGTGCAAGAGCAGAAAATAAAACCTCCCAAACTCTGCGCTAGTATCTTAACCAAAATAGAGCTTATTTCAAATAGCTACAGTAAAAAAAAATTCTTTTAATTTTTTTAAACAACATTCTGAAAAAGAATACAGTTTTTCCTTCCCTCACTTCATCCCATGCTTAAATCCTTATCCAAATAATTTTCTTTTGTAGGAAGGTTTTTTAAAAAAATAAATACATACTAATAGCTGGTTTGCATTCTTTTCTCAAAATGAATCTGACTCAAGTTTTCAGTGAGCTTCCAAAAGCTGATCATACCATGTGTGCATATGTATGCATATTGACCACCACTATGTTTTCTTCACCTGTTCCTTTCACTGGGAGTGGAAAAGCTAGGATACAGAACAGAAAATACTGTTCTCATGATAATTTAATGGTATTTCCAGCCTGACTTCTAATTTTGAATAATTTATGTCAAATTCCAAGAAACTACAGCTAAGCATCTACTTAATTAGACACAGCCAAAACAGGAGATATTTTCCTCTTCATTAATATTCGTGCGCACTCACCCCTATGCTGAGCAGTCATTTCATCAAATGTGCACTCGCAATTGAGAAGCATCTGAAAGAAAGAAAAGGAGACCTGGAAAAGCAGTGTCTTTCTGGGATATTTTAATATCAGTTCTTGTTAGGTGGCCACTTTTTACCTCCTCAGTAGGTAGGTAGTTTTCCAGTTCTCACTTCAGCACGTGTACATATGTATGCCCATACCTACATGCACATATATACCCTATGTGCATAAATCTCTCTGAGTTTCTAAGTATGTCTTTGGCTACCTCATCCATTCAGCTTTCCCTGCAGATGTTCTCTAATCTCCCTCTTCGTATCTTTGCTGACCTTCTTTTTTACTGTACATTTGGGATTTTTCGGGACCCTAATTTGTACGTGCAGTCTTTCCTGCTCGCAGTCAGCTTCCAGGGAAAGGTAAGGTTCTTGCAAACATGTTTGAGAGGAATTGAAAGGGTTTTCTTTGCCCACCAGGTTCAGTAGTTCTTTCTGGTCTATAGCTTTGTGAGATGACAGGCTAGAAAAGGACTCTTGAAGGGCTGTCTATGTAGAAGTAGTAATTGAAAGAGCGAATCCAGGAAAAAAGAGTTACATTTTCCAAGAACTGTATTGCAGGGATCTAGCTGGAAATCATCTGAAAATACATTTGTTTCCCTAGTTTGCCCTAGTTTGAGTATATTTGTGTATACTTCTCAATAACTAGCCTTGCTGCACTTTCTGCACCTTTTATTATTTTTTTCTATATCAATTTTTAACACACACAAAAAAAAAGCTAGATTGTAATTTTGCAGTTTTGCATCAGTGTGAAAACCAAAACCAAAACATAATGGTTTTTAACAGACCACACCAGTGTCAAACTATTCTGGAGTAGTGAGGATATGGTTTTTACTCTTTATATTCCTTCTGTAACAAAAAGCATAGCAAGCAGCCTTAGACACGTAATCTTTTTAGAAGATGACACCAAGTTTTTCTTTTTCTGAAGGTTTCTTAACAATATTCTACATACACCTGTGCAAGCACCAAACCTAACAAGGTCCTTACATGTCCCATACACATTCCATACACTGAAAATAGATAAGTTTACCATAATTATCCAAATATGGTTCTTCCTAATTGGCAGTATGGGATTAAGTTAGTTCTCCAGGCAAAACAGTGTCCCTGATGTGATCTGTATGGTAGTCTAATAGTTTAAATTCTTGTAATGGTTCTAGAAATAACAACATTAAATCTTATAAAGTGGCCCATGCTTCAAAATCAGTGATGACACTGTATTCTTAGATCAAGAGATGAAATGAATATTTGCTTCACTTTAGACAGATTATAGTAAATCTTTCTAGTATTCAAATTCAATAAAAGAATATTCCCAGAATTTACGAATTCTCACAGGGACCAGAACCAAGACATCTTTATACACCATGCCAGCTATAAGCATTCATTTAAGTCTAGTCGAGTTTCATAAGACTCATGTATACTTTAAGGTAAGCCACGCATAAATACTTTCCTGGTTTGGAATACTGTCTTGAATCAGGACTGAATCAAATCCTTGCCTTGTCTGGTTGCCAAAGGTTCATAGCATTTGTCACACAACTGGTAGGGACAGAACAGAATTTAACAACCTGTTCTAAACAGGAAGATACTAAAGACTAAAACTGACAGAAACTACCTGTTAAGTCTTTATAATGAAAGATGGAGAGTCAAGACGGTCTTGGGGATAAGCTCAGCATGAGTCTCACTTTGTTCGAATAATTTGACCTTTCTGTCCTTCTGTCAATCTGATTGGAAAATTGGGTTGAAAGAGCTGGGTGCTACTATGAAAGTGAATTCGGCATCTGAACTGAACTCTCCCAGGTCAATATTTTTTTCTCCTAAGTGGGCATGACTCAGTCTGGCATAAATTATTTTTTAATTAAAATTGATTTTCTGTGTTGCTTAGAAGTAAGCAGTGTAATTACCCACAGCTACAAAGTAATCTGTTTACTGGCCAAGAGTATTCTAGATATAAGTTCAGCATTTTTCCAGATAAAGAACACTCTTTTTATAAGCTTTGTGAAAAAATATACTAAGGGCATAGACCATATTTACCATTCTAAGCTGTGTGAGCCAGCACAGGCAGGATGCAGGAACAACAACAAAACCACAGATGAAATGCAAAGAGAAAATTTATTTTCATTACCTCGCCAACCAGGCAATCCCCAAAGTAGCACCCGGACAGAGGTACATAAGCGGTAACACAGGCACCCTGGAGCTTGGTCCATGCTAGAGGATCACTGAACCTGCTGTTTTCGTCTGTATTTCAGGGATTTGTGCAGGCGTAATTTACAACTGTGCTTTGATCTTTCCTACAGCAGGGCAGGAAACTCAAACACGTTCGATAGGGTGCCTCTACGTCTATCACCTTTGTTATTTAAATACAGATGTTCTACTTGTCCAACACAAAAGGCCAAACAACAATTAGTATGATATGGTTTTTTTGGCATCCCAGATGCACATTACTTGAGCGTGTTTACAGTCCTTGCCAATCTTCCACTGTTTTCCCCCACAAGCCCATCTTTCTCATGGAGCTTAGAAGACTTCCATGTCTTTCCATTACATCCATGCTTCCATGAAGCACGCGTTTGATGGAGCCTCAGGTACGGTCCAGAGTTGAAATGCAAGTGTTTCTGAGTTTTTGTGACTCTGGTATTGTTCGGAACAGCCAAGTGTGCTCAACAAAACCTCATTTTACTAGATTCTACTATTATGTAGTAAAAGAAGATTTAATATTTCTTTACTCTGATATCTGATATTGTGAAATGTTCAGGCTTTTTTACAGGGTTTTAATTTGTTGTTCTTTCCTTGGCTTTTTCTTGACTTTTATAGTATGTTACACTAAGCGATTTCTTCATGCCACATACTTGTGGCTATATAATTCATGTTGCAGAATAAACAGTTACTGAGTTTTCTAACAAAAGACCTGCAGCAGTAGTTTCCACATTATGTGCTTCTTAAAGTCATCCAAAATATAGGATTTCTGGCAGTGAGAATTTTTTCATCTTACATTTGATTTAGACCTGAAGGAATCTGAAAGGAAAAAAATTACCCACCTTATACCAGCAATTAAAAAATAAGTTTTATATAGCAAATGCTACCACACAGTGTTTTTTAAGCAGCATTTTCCTTCCCGGTACTGTATTATCTTCTTTCTACCTTTCCTGGGAGTCCAGGTCTAAATTCACCATCTTCAAGTACTTCACGTAGCAAGGCTCTCCTGGAACTGCAAGGTCTTGTAAGCTTCTCACGACCTTCCCCCCCTTTCCAGATCTCTTTTTAGATTTCCTGTAAGTTCATCAGACCTATATATTTGGGACAAAATGGTTGGTTTCCATGAATTCATGGCTGTGGAGGGAAAAAAGGCTCTTTTTCATAAAGAATTCCTTAATAGCTTTCCATTCTGCTCCCAGATGGCTTCTAGACAGGAGATGGATGTCTGTGCTTTTGTAGGATGCTATTTTTAAGGTGAAGCAGTTGCTGGATGGTTAATGAATAAAGTAATAAAAGAAGTTTGGAACTTTTTTCTTGACTGCTTCCCAGGACACATGTTTTTGTGTGTGCAAAATAGCCTTAATTCTCTTGTCACTTAGATGATATAAGTCAAGATGTTCATTCCTGAAGCCAGTGGGTTACATTAGTCCAAAGCTATTCTGAGTTGAAGAAGAATTAGACTTCATTGGATATGTGCATACAGTTCATTTTGTAGAAAACAAGGTGCATATGTGCAATTTGGGGATAATATTTTACACTTATCTCCCCAAATCCACTTCCTTAGCTTACTTTTCATATTTAAGTGCCAGGTCATACTCTAAATTCCACTACCAGTACCAGATAAGGTTTGTTCCTTATTTATTGTACTTGCATAGCAAGATAGTAGATAGCTGAGGGCACGACTTTCAGTTCTCAGTCGCATTCCCTACGTGAGGACCTAGCATCAAGAGTACCTTTTTACACTCGGCAGTCCCTTTAAGTACATGTCAAGTTCAAACAGTGCTCAAAGATGATCTCCCCTTCTGTACTGTGGTACAACTCACCAACCTAGACATAATATTTCCAGATTTCCCAAGAAAGACCATTTGCATGAGTATTAGTATTTTTCACCTTTTTCCAGGCACATCTGTTTGCTCCCAGATTTTAAAGAAAAAAGAAGCTTCTCATTTCTGTTTTCACCATAGACTCTCCTCTTACATCAGCTCAGTATTCCTCTCAGAAAAGCTTCTGGGAGGAATTCTGATTTCAGTGAGTGCACTTTTTTTAAGTTGCATGTCTATAAATATCCAAAAAAGGTTTACTCCTTTGAGTCCCCAAAGTATTGAATGTGTGTACAGAACCACTTCAGGTTTCTCTGCTTCTGTTTCAACAAGTATCGCCATTTACCACTTCAAAGTGATCCCTTTTGAGTTTGATGTTCTGTGAACTTTCATTTCATTTTAACACTTAGGTGGTCTAACTGGTAGACACTGGTACAGGTTGATACATGGCCTCCATACGTACCTAGGAGGTCTAACATCAGCCTTGAAGACACACTTTGGTCTATTTAGTTATTGTATGGTGCTGCTCAGTGCATCACCACTGCACCTTCCAGGAAGGCACGCGAGTGACTCAGCCTAAAGCATCCTGCTCCTAGCCCAGTTCTCCCTCTGGGCAAAACTCATCACACTCATGAAGTACAGCTTGCTGCTGGGTGACCTTCTTTTTTTCCAAGACAAAATCCAAGCCTCCTGCCACTCATCTGGTTTAAACTGACATAACCGCACAGGAGTCAGTGTGACCTCTGTATACTCTTGAGCCAAATTGCCTTAAACCTAAGCTTAAAGTGCTTTCCTAATCAGGAATTTAAACTCATTAAAAAAGGGAGAAAAGCTGGTGAAAGAAAAGAGATCTATCCCTGCATGCCATGCATATCTATGTCAGTGAATAACAAATATTCATTTCAAAGATCTACATAGTAGAAGATAAGTATGCCTCACACACCTATTACCAAGGCTAAAGGCCTCACATTTTTTTCAGAAGTCTGAATATAATCCTACCGTCTAAAGTAGTATTAGAATATATGTGTCAAAATGATGCATATCTTGGACTCTTCTGGCCATATCATAGACAACAGTGACTGAAAGCTATTTATCTTATATGAAGCTGCTTTACTGTAGAAAAATGATAGGACTTCCATTTGTTGATAAAATAGTTATTTCTGATGATTCTGCAACATCTAACGGCAGTTTAATTTTATCATTTCCTGGTTCCTGTGCATTGCATCTTTCTTCTGATGTCCAGAAGATTAAGACAGCAAACTTACCTTTACTAATGTGGAACTTGAACGTGTGTGTGTTACAGGCAGGAATTAAGTAGAACTGGATGTAAGAGCCAAAAGCTAAAAAGAACAAACTAAAAAAAAAAGTGTAGTTTCTTTTTTCATGAAGCAACATCTAAAGTTGTATCCTACATATATTTATAATACTCGGTATCCTGTTCAAGTGGTTTAGCAGTTATTGCATAATATTTAAGGCTGCTTTAAAGAGAGGGGGGAAAAAAGGGCCAAAGTTTGCTTTCAGTCTTTTCTTTTTAAATATGGGGGAGGTGGTCTTCAAATTTTCCTTCTCAGAATGAAAAATAGAAAATATAATATTTTTACCATCTCAAACACCTGAACATTTTTGGGTTTCAGTCTTTCATGTAAAAAATTATTCCAGTATTATGGGAAGACACAGAAGTTTTACATTTCTGTATGTTTTCTAAATAGAAATTTCTTATTCTCCTAACTGACCTAAATTCAGATTTTAAAAAAAATCTCAGTTCCAGGCTTGTCTGTGCCTTTTTCCCTGAAACACACAAGGGAAAGGCATCACTACAAAAAGATTTAGGATCTGTTTTTCACATGGTAGCTACTCAGATTTTCCCAAATAGTCACAGGGCACTAATACACTGACTGAAACTGCATTTTCTTTCTAATCCACTAGTTACTTGGTCTTCTTTCCATTGCAAAACAAAGTGGATGGAGGTTCCTCTTTGACCTTGAAAATGTAAACAGGATTAACACTTTTTAGTTCACTGCTTGCCAGGGCAGCAGATGATGCCAGAGAAGCTAATAAAAGCACCAGCAAGCAGCATTAGGCTGATGAGGGGATTACGGCGGAGGGCAGGGGAGCCCTGCCCGCGGCCGCGCAGGAGGACTTCACCCAGCCACCAGCTGAGCTCCGTCAGCTCGCAGCGACCAAGACCTGGGTTGCCTTGGCGCCAGTGGGATGGGTGTGAGGAGCTAATGACACAGTTTAGACAAGGCTTTACTGGGGCATCTGCTGTTATTTCTGCTAAACTACTTCTGTTGCTACGAATAGCAGCAGTAATGCCTTCACTGGTGTAATGCCTTTTGTAGTTCCTTCCTGACTTAAATCAGAAATCAATTGGACCCTGCGTGATCAAATATTTTCCCTGCAAAGAAAGATAACATTTGACATGACAAACTGTGTTCTGTAAAGCGAGAAGGAGATCAAACAGTTACACATATCAATTACATCTGCTGAAAGGTGCACTCTTTCACGCAAGTGCAATTACCATTCATTTATTTGGGAACAAGGTGGGACTTCTATTCCTTGGAAAGTATTTAAAGTAATCGCTTTTTTTTTTTTTCTTTTCTCAAATACATCAAGTTACACCTATAACCTCAGGCTTAATCAAAAAATGACTAAGTTGAGACTTTGGATTCTTTTCTTCAAAAATCAGATTAGTTTATTAACTTAAATAGGCAACTGAAAACTAGGAAATATTAAACAGAATGAATCAGTCCAAACAAATCTACAAGACTTCCATCAAGACCTAAAAATGTTTCTCAATATATAAAAATGCTTTGTGAAATAAATTCTTTGAAATCTGACACAATGAAGAAAGGTACTGAATCTCCTGCTGTTCCATTTCAACATTTTCAGAGTGAAACATTTTAATTGTTCATTTCTGATTTACTTTTTGTTATACAACACCAGATTTAAAAAAAAAAAAAAAATAAAATCTTTCCCATCTTACCAAAGCTTATAACTTCCAACAATTGAAACAAATATCAGTATGAATTTTTCTTGTAGAAATTTTATAATTGTGGAAGCTAAACTAAGTTTAGATTTTGATGAAGGATAAATTCCTTCATGTATTAGGACTTTCATTCTGCCTGGACTTGAATTGAGACAGCTTAAATCTGACTAAAGAGTCAAAGCTAACTATTTAACTGTGGAGTAACAAGTCAAGTGAAATAAGGGAACTGTCTTTGCAAAAGCTAAAAGGTACCATTTCCCTGAAGGGCTAAAATCTGGGGTAAAACCATCTGTTTCCTGTGAGAGTTGTTCCTTATACTTTTTCTGGAAAGCAAGCCACAGTCTGAAGTAAAAATACAGTTACAGGAGGGCAACAACAACAACAAAAAAAGAAGCATGAAAGGGAAAGAGTTTATATTTTATAGCTTGTTTTCTCAAGAAATTTACTGTGAGTAAGCACCATGTATTTCACAGCCAGAGAATATGAACACAAACTTTAACCGCAAGATATGTTACATTCATGATACACAGGTATAGCCTCTCTGCAAGGCACGAGCTTGTTGAGCTTTTTTTGAGAGGTCTGTCCATACTCCCACTGAGTTGCAGACTTTTGAGTTTGAACAGATTAGTCATACAGCAGCTAGACAAGGACAAATTATTTGCAAGATAATTTGCTTCTACTTAGTTTTGGAACCGTGTTCAAAAACCATACAACAGGAGTTAGGCATCTTAGCTTTCTCCAAGGCCTTTGTGTTTCGGAAAATAACCTTCTGGATATCAAGCTGTGCTTAGGAAGTTTCCGTCAGCCACCCACTCCCACTGAAAAGTCCAGTGCTTTAGAAAACTTGATTTCCACATCTTGATGCTAAGCACTTCCAAAGACCAGCGTATTATATCTCACTACACAGTGCACAGTGTAGGTGAAATGGTGGGGGTTACATTCAAAAGACACAACATCTGTAATGCAATGTGTTATAAACAAGGCACGGTAGGCTACATGATTAATTGCATCAGCAGGCTCTGGAATACATGAATGTGGGAGAGGAAAAGCTGCCATCTCTACTGCGGGCATGGTGACCACGCATGGTGACCGTTGCACCTGTGAACAGCCTAAAGGACTTCAGTCTGAAGGATGAGGCCAAAGTCTCTGGCATTCATCTCTGCACAACGTACTGCAGGATCAAAGCCAACCTCAACATCAACTCAGATGTTGTTATACTCATGTAATGATATTTTTAGCTTTTTGATGCTGAGCTTTCCATTTCTGAGAGACAAATGATATTGATCTAGTCCTGTGTATATTACCAGCTCTGTTTTTACAGTTCTTCAAGATCAGTCATGTTGCTACCTCAAACTCTTTCACAAGATACTTATTTTGACAATTTTTTTCTTTCTTTTTCTGTTCTTTCTAGTTGAACAGCAGCAACAAAGTGAGGGTAGTCAGGAGACACGGAGCTTAAGCCCTCAACTCAGGTTTGACAAATCACAGTTAAATGACTGCCCAAGAGATTCTGGCTGTTACATCTCATCAGAAAATTCAGATAACGGTAAAGAAGAAGCAGACCCAGAAACCCTGTCTGACATGGTGCAGTCAGTAACAATCAGTGAGTCAACCTGATTCAGTCCTGCAGCTTTTCTGCAGATTTTCAGAAAAGACAATCCGATTTGCTGGTATGATGGCACAGAAGAAGAACACAAAATGTTCTCAACACAGAAGATCTACTTCTATCTGATGTATGATGCTCTAGACTGTTTAATACATGGACACTTGATAGCTAAGTGTTAACAGATAATAAGAATATCTCATGCTTTTGTTTTCAATGAATCCACAGACATTTCACTGAAAAAGTTTAGACATACGTATTTATAAATATTTGTACAGCAAATGCATTTTCTATAATAATAGAGAAATGTTCTAGGTATCGGTACATAATCTGGACATGTTCATTTCTGGAACTGTCCAAAATGTAAATATTGTACATATTCATTTTAAAAATATACAGATTAATCACTCTGTCTCTATTTTCAGATGTCTTTTGCTGATATTTGTACAGAATGTATTTTCATTGATATATCGTCATAACAAAAAGGTGGATACATTCACATCTTACTTTGAAAAGTACCAAGCTAATTCTCATTAATATTAAAGCTGTTTCGTACCATTCTTCTCCCAAATAGGCTCTAAAGTAGACTATCATCTCCTACACTTTATCCTGGAGGTACGAGAGGACTGTAGTGTGAATCTGAATCAAGCTCTCTGTGCTCATTATCTTTCAGAGAACATAGCCATCTGAATGTCTTATGCACTGGCAATTACTTTATTGTTATTTTCACACCTGCTCTTTTTCTTCCCAAGCATTATACAGAAAATGCAAGCTTGGAGCAAAAAAAAAATATCAGTATCAATGCTAAGCTTTTATGATCATTTTTTTGTGAAGCTCTTGCCTATTGTGCGTGAAGTTTGTTAATAGAATATTTGTTTGTATACAAAACTCGGAAGTTAATATGGTTATTGTGTACTATTGTGATTTGATTATTTCCCAGTATATTTTGCACTGGAATACACATTTTAACTGCCTGTCTTCTTTTAGAGTACTTTCTTCAATAACAAAGAGAATCGTGTGTTTGAGCCCTTTAAAAACTACTCGATTTTTAATGTGGTCATTACATTTCAAAGACTGCTCTGTTCTGAGACTAACAGTAAATGACAACTCCACTGAGCATTTTTATCATGCATAATAATCTGTTTATCAAATCAATAGAGAAACTTTTTGCTCACTAATTAGTCACACGATTTTCATATTTTAAGGCATTTTTCATTTATGTTAAAAAGTTTCCACATACTGCTGACAGCTTAAAAGAAAATCACCTTCAGAAGAGATGAAACATGGAGAGTTCCACCCCAAAAAGACTATTTCTGAAGAAGCTATAAACAAATGGAAAGCTTTTCTCCCTTTCCTTCTTTTTTTTCCAATGGAAATGCTTTCTGTAGTTTTCATGACCCCTCAAATGGCTACTGCTGTCAGACTTCTAATACACAGATCTGCTTTGAAGGCTATAGTATAAAAATGGCCATTTTAGTTTTCAAAGATTTTGAGTAAATAAACTTTGTTTAGAAAAATAAACAGGAATGGAAGATGCTAAGATTTGTTTCTGGTTTTAACTTACTTTTTACGCTGGCAACAATCATCATCATTTAGCAGCAATGACCCCATATTGCCAGGCATGGTGGGGATGCAGAATGCCTTGACGGGATGAAGTATGTGAGAGCTTGTATCAGGCAGCTATATTTGTTTCTTAATGTTTTTCCAACCAGTAGTGTGTCATGACACACAGTACTGACTTTACTTAATATGTCTTTGTATTGGTCTGGCTGAGATGGAGTTAATTTTCCCCGTAGCAGCCCTCCTAGTGCTGTGCTCTGTATGGGTAGCTAGAAAGGTGTTGGTAACACACCGGTGTTTTGGCTACTGCTGAGCAGCGCTCCCACAGCATCGAGGACGTCTCTCCAACATTTCCCTCCCTCACCAGTAGGCTGGGGGTGGGCAAGATCTTGGGAGGGGACACAGTCAGGACAGCGGGCCCAAACTGACCAAAAGGGATATTCCATACCATATGACGTCCTCTCAGCATAAAAGCTAAGAGAAAGGAGGAGGAAGGGGCATATGTGTTGTTTACGATGTTTGTGTTTGGGAGCAGCCGCTGTGCATACTGAAGCCCTGCTTCCTGGGAAGTGGCTGGACATCGCCTGCTGATGGGAAGTAGAGAATAAAATCTTTGTTTTCCTTTTGCTTCTGTGCACATGGCCTTTACTTTTGCTTTTATTAAACAGTCTTTTATCTTGACCCATGAGTGTTTTTTTTCCTATCTTATTTCTCCCCACCCTGTCCTGCTGAGGAAGGGAGTGATAGAGTGGCTTGGTAGCACCTGGCATCCAGCCAAGGTCAACCCACCACAGTCTTTAATAACTTCTAATATAATGTATTTGGATTGGCTTCTATCATCTCCTCATTCTAGAGAAGGACTAAAGTCAGCTTGATTTCCTCTAAGAGGGGCTTATCTTTTGGCTTTTGTGGCAGAGGCACTTAGTCTTCAGGTTGCTTCTATCTAGACATCTCTAAAATTGCTGAACCTGTAAAAATATGTTGAGGTGAGTTTAAATATGATTATGACTGTCAAGAAAAAGCTAAGTTAGCTGGGTCAAGACTAACAACCACAGAGACCAGAGATGTACCGTGATACAAATACTCTGAGAAATGTTGATTTGCATAGGTTTGCAAATTAAAATAGACCTCCGTAACTAGTTACAGTTAGACAGGCAAGGCTTTCAAAAGAGCAAAATACCCAACAGCTGCTATTATTTTACAGGAATCAAACCTGGTGTAACTTGGGCTGATGGCAAGAGGATAAAGGTGTAAGGTTGGTAACTATGGGCATGAGCCATGGTTTAACCACTCACGTTTCTAATCAGTAAGACTTTGTCCAAAGGGCTTCTTGTTTAGAAAAATGGGTCAACTGAAAGCTTGTTTGTGTCAACCGAAAGCCACACTGCCCAAGTTGCAGAAGACAAAGGCAGAGACTAGGAGAATGAAGAACCGCCCACTGTAGGAGGGGGTTTGAGACCATCTAAGGGACCTGAAGGTGCACAAGTCCATGGGACCTCATGAGATGCATCCATGGGTCGTGAGGGAGCTGGTTGATGAATTTGCTAAGCTGCTGTCCATCATATTTGAGAAGTCATGGCAGTCCAGTGAAGTTCCCACTGACTGGAGAAGGGAAAGCATAACCCCCATTTTTAAAAAGGGAAAAAAGGAAGACTCAGGGAACTACAGGCCAGTCAGTCTCACCTCTGTGCCCAGCAAGATCATGAAGCAGATCCTCCTGGAAATTATGCTAAGGCACATAGAAAATAAGGAGGTGAATGGTGACAGCCAGCGTGGCTTCACTAAGGACAAATCATGAGTGACAAATTTGGTAGCCTTCTATGATGGGGTTACAGTGTTGGTGGATAAGGGAAGAGCAACTGACATCATCTACTTGAACTTTTGCAAAGCGTTTGACCCTGTCCTGCATGACATCTTAGTCTCTAAATTGGAGAGACATGAATTTGACAGATGAACCACCTGGTGGATAAGGAATTGGCTGGGTGGTCGCACTCAGGGAGTTGTGGTCAATGGCTTGATGTCCAAGTGGCATTCCTCAGGGGTCAGTACTGGGACTGATGTTGTTTAACGTCTTTGTTGGTGACATGGACAGTGGGATTGAGGGCACTCTCAGCAAGTCTGCCGATGACAACAAGCTGTGTGGTGCAGTCAACATGCTGGAGGGAAGGGATGCCATCCAGAGGGACCTTGACAGACTTGAGAGATTGGCCCATGCGAACCTCATGAAGTTCAACAAGGCCAAGTGCAAAGTCCTGCACATGCGTTGGGGCAATCCCAAGCACAAATACAGTCTGGGCGGAGAATGGATTGAAAGCAGCCCTGAGGAGAAAGACTTGGGGGTGTTGGTTGATGAGAAGCTCAACATGACCAAACAATGTGTGCTTGCAGCCCAAAAAGCCAACTGTATCCCGGGCTGCATCAAAAGAAGCACGGCCAGCAGGTCAAGGGAGGTGATTCTCCCCCTCTACTCCACTCTCNAAAAAAAAGTGTATTTCCTACAAGAAGCAGACCCAACCTTCTTTCATCTCTCAGTGGTCTCATTAATCACACTGATCATGTATTAAACTGTTTGTAATTGCACAAACAGTTCTTCGACCGGCCTTAGTGCTGGATAATCTGAATAAAAGATAATTCTAGGAACTGTTGGAGAAAGTCTGGTGGGCATCTGAGCTATTTTTGAGGAATCTTTCAAATGCCCCAGAGACAGGGAAGAGAAGCAAGGAGCAGAGGTTTTGTTCCTTTCTGTTACTTGCTCAACGGTGTCATGTCCCTTTTCATTTTTATTAAACTTCCCCTGCAATTAAGGAAGACTATAAGGTTTGTAAGACTCTCATTTGTAGGTAACTGAGAGTCCACTGTTCCCTGCAGTTACAAAGCGTACAGAGAGATGCAAAACCACTCAGTAATAGTAAAGGCGAGGCTGACAGGGCTAGCCCTACTAGCCTTTAGCCGGCGGGGATTTCCCCTGCCGCAGAGGGCCGCAGGGCAGGTGCGGCCTACTTCCCCCTGGGGCTGCGGCGCTGGGCTGGCTGCTGGCACGTGTGCCGCCACGCGCCCGCGGCAGAAAGCCGGTAGCTCAGAAAGCCTTGGGTAACCCCACAGAAAAATTCAGGCGGTGGCGGGCACCCTTGTCCCCAGGGAAGAACCACCTCCGGTCAAAGTTAACATTGCTGTTAGCAGCGTTGCCTCACGCTCAGCCCTGTTTGACTGCCATTCGCAGCTGGCATCGCATCAAAGGAGGGCCACGCTACTGTAAGAGGGTAGCAGGGTGCCAGACCGCAGCCCTGCGATCCATGCAGGCTAGCCTGAAGATCCCAAAAGTCAGCATCCTGCTCTCCAGGGTTTGTAACAAAACTTCTGAAAGCCAGTGGGCATAAATGCATCAGTGTAGAGGCTAGCAAGGAGGGGTTTGCATTCATTTTGCTGAGGTGTGAATGAGCACATGAAGCATAAGGCAGAATGTGGGCATGCTTGTGGAAATTCTGGAAGAAAATGACCTCCACGGGACTCAACTAATTACTGGCTGCCAGCTAGACATTGCAGTGCTCTCACAACCCACTGAGCCCAGCAGTCCAGCCAATTTTCCACCACCTGACCACCCAGTTATCCATCCCATACTTCACCAATCCTGCCACTGTACGGCCAGTCTCTCCTGTGATGTGAGGAAGCCCACAGCTCACTAGCTATGATATAAAAGGGGCCTTTATACCACAGAGATTGCTCCCAGATAGTGGCAATTAAAATAATTTCTGGTATTGTCAGGGGATCTGCATCACACTGGTGGAGCCATTAGAAAAGTAGGCTGGTGCAGGGAGCACAAGGCAATATTGAAAGAAAAAAAGGATACCTCAGGTGCTGTGAACCACAGGCCAGTTTCTAGATGACACTAGGTTCACAGGATGAGTACAACCTGCCCCTTCTCCTGGAAATGAGCTGTTCCATCAAGCCAAGGTCAGTACAGTTCTTTCTGCCCAAGACAGACGTATACACAAGAATCTGTGGTGTCAGCGTATAAAGGAAGACATGCCATAGACTTTCAGTGCCTTGGGTCACATTAGCAGCTTGGTGTCTGTCTTAAGACAGCCTCGATGGCAGTTTTGCAACTGAGTTACATGCCATCATAGATAGCTGAGCCTCCTTTCATGTCAGAGGGAAATAGTTCCATCACATCTAGTAACACCATGGTAAACACTCTGCTTCTTTTTCACAGCTCTAAGCTGAGGTTTTGGGTTACGTTAGCCACTGAAGAGGCTATTTGCATCATACGGACGTCTGCTGTCTGTGTATGTTGCACTACTGCTTTGTGCAATGATGCTCTTTGGTCACTTCCAGGAATAGGTTACATAGGATGGTATAAGCATCTTCTTTTGGCCTGATTTCCTGTATGAGGTGTTCACTTGCATCCCTAATCTTTGGTTCCTGGTAGGTGATGAGCATATTTTTTCCCTACAACTAAGGGGAGAATGTGGAAGAGGCTGTAAAATGGCTGTGTAAGGCATTCAGTGTGTAAGTCTCCAGTGTTTGTCTTACCTGATGAACTCATCAGCTCATACCTCCTTGTCTGTCTCTAAAGTCCTGAGGGCTGGCCAGAGGGCTGGCACTAGCCAGCATCCTTGCCGCAGACTGACAACCAGTGATTCTGTCAAGCTCTGTATTTTACCTAGCCCTAGAAGAAGGGCTTGTCTGTTCACTGGAAGACCAACAAAAGTGGTGTCAAATCTTCTATTTATTCCTGTCTTGGAAAGGCCAAGAAATGCCACTACCAGCACATGGCAAAAGGGAATGGGGGATAGTAATACATTCAGGGAAACACAGCTGCTACATCTACAGAGTCTCATCATGTATGCATAATAAACAGCAGGCATTGCAATGAACCGGAATTTCTTGGAAAATACATATTGTCTAGAAGGAGGAAATAGGTGAGAGGGGGTCCATGATAGGCTAGGGGGACCTGAGATGGTAATTTCTTTTTTTGTGGCTAGGCAGAATTTGGTCTGACATGCCTAGTTAGCTCTGCTAGGCATGAGATCCGTCTACTGACAGCAAGAGCATAGAAAATCTGCCTGTGCCAGGAAGTCATGCACAAATGAGGGACAAGAGGACTGGAGAGCAAGTGGTGTCCCTTACCAGTTCACATATCTTGGCTGCTTAACTTAAACCTGGACAGTGTCCTGCGATGCATGCGTTCCCTGGGCAGAGCCCACATGACCTCACTTCCTAATGCTCATTCTCCATGCCAACCAACTACATTAATGCTCTCCTACCCACTGGTGCTCTGACATGGGGCTGTGGCAAACTCTGGGCTTTCTCAAATGATCCACATTCAGAGATCTCAGATTTCAAAGTTTGATTCTCCATGGCTCCTCCATATTTGCAGTGAATGAGGGCTAGATGCACCCTTACTACTGCCCCATCACTTTCCCATCAGAGAAGCTGTGCAACCCAGGTTTTCCAGAATACCTGGCTCCCTTCCTCAGTCATGGTTTCTGGAGGTGTTCTCCACATATGGAGGGACTCTCCTGTTGTGTGCCATACACAGGTTTTTAGGGTGGAACATCAAAGATGTAGACGTGTTGTATAGCTCAGCATTAGGACATGGAGACAGGTCAAGAGCGTGTGGGGCCATGGGGCAGTTCTGACAGACTGTGGGCAAGCTTGTTGACACTGTTTGGCTACCAGTCATGTCCGTATTGCCAAGGGAGGAAGTGGGAGGGCTTCAACCTGAATTATACCTGAGCCTTAGCTTTCCTGCAGATGGAGTCGAACTGTGTCAATCATAGCTACCTTGAGTGCAAACTAACATAGCCAGCCCTTTGCCACTTTTCTGTGAAAACAAACAAGGTACCTGTAAGTTGTGTCTGTGACACATGTTGTATCACAAATCTCTCCAAAATGTTCACCGTCATACTGGAAAGCAGTCCCTTGCTGGCTATCAAAAAAACATCCTCCAAGGATAGCACTTCTTAAAATACTATTGGCAATAACCTTACACTTCACACAGTGCAAATGTAAAAGAAATGGAAAAAGAAAGTCCCTCATGTGGGGAAAATATGTTTTAGAGAAAAATGAATACAGCAAAACTGAGGAACTTGCATGCTTTCAAAGAAATCTCTCAATATATTACCTAGCTACTTTGCGTCCTAAGTTTGCTCTCATCTCTAACATAAGAGGTGAATGACTAGCATCATTCTTTACGCTGCATATTAAAATAAAATGTAACTTTCTGGAAGAGCAGTTATTTCTCTTTAAAAACCTCTGTGGTAAAAATATACAGTAAATACTTATTTTACCTCCTTGCTTATCTGTCTAGCTACATGGCTATTTAAAGACAGCTGAAGTATCAGAAGGAGCTAGAAGATTATCAGCGTAACTGAAAGCTCTGCACCACTCAATTAATGCTATGAACATGCCTACAGGACATCTACCTGTCTTCTTAGTTCTGCTTTATTTTTAGACAAAATGTATTAGCAAGCTTTGCTCATTTTAACTTTGCATGCAAAACATGCTTTGTAACCTAGAAAAGGCTTCCATCTGGGGCTCTGGAGGGGCTGCTTTCTCGTTTTGCTTTCAGAGTGAAGGGAAAGCCATCATTAGTGGAAGTGGTTGTGTGACCAGTGACTTTGTCAGCTATGGCTCCCCTTCATTAGAGGAAAAAATGGGGAAATTGACTGGTCTGGACTGAATTTGTAGACATATGCAGAACTTAATTAAGGGATCAAAAATACTGTATGTTCTGAAAAGCATTAAGACAATGGCTATACTAGCCAGGCCCTACAGGTGGTTAGTGAGGTCTATGAGAGGAAAGACAATGTCTGAGTGTCTAGGAGAACAGAACCCGTATATGAGAGAAGCTGTATACACTCTTGACTTACGCTTTTAATATAGCAGCAAATGCGTGTTTAATAGAACACTGGTTTGCCCTGTGAGGTGAACCAACCATCTATAATTCTTGCTTAAACTCAGTCTCAGCAGCACCATCATTTCATGTTTTACTCTGGAGAAAGACCTAAATCTTGCACAACTGGCAGAGAATGTAGACGTTATTTGCCAAAAATAAACAAATTTGTGTGAGACACAATTCAACAATTTAAGATCCTAGATAACAGGATTAGCTACATACTGTACAGTACTTCACAGTTTCAAAATTGAGTACAGGGGATCATTTAATTAAAACCTATTCAACTGAAAATCCTATTTATCTGAAACAAATGTTTGTCCTATCTATAATATCAACAAACTATTCACATGAGCAACTAGCAATAAACAACAGAAAGATGCACAATGAATGTCAATTAACACAATTTGCTTTCGAATAAACTTGCAGTTTATGTATACAGCATTAGTACTGTCCTGTGTATCCATTATAAAGGTCAATTAACCTCAATTGCAGCTAGTCAGCTATTTCTAAAACAAAATCAACATAAGATACCTTTTTTTTAAAAAAACAGCATCTCAGCAACTCAGTTGCCTGGCACTGGAGAACTTCTAAATTGCTAAAAGTCTTTGCTAAAAGTTTTATGTTAGGAAATGTCAAAAAAAAAAAAAAAAAAAAAAAAATGAAATA
>VZTL01048315.1:0-11790 GCA_013400535.1 Scopus umbretta
TGGACAAAGCCCTGAGTAACCTGTTTTGATCCCTTGAATAACCCCATTTGATCCTATAGCTGACTTGCTTTGAACTGGGAGTTAGACAAGAGGCCCTGAGGTCCCTTCCAACTTGAATTATTTTATAATTCACATAGCAACACTGAATTTCCTCTACCATTTCCACACCTGGTTAGTAAGCTTGTGTGATTCTCCAGCATCAGCTTGGTACTAGCTAAAGAGCAGCTTGGGACCAAGGGCAGCTTGTCTGGCAGTTTGGCATTGGAACTTGCTGCCCAGGGAGGTGGTGGAGTCACCATCCCTGGAGTTGTTCAAAAAACATGTAGATGTGGCACTTCAGGACTTGGTTTCATAGGCAAGGTGGTGTTGGGTTGACGGTTGGACTAGATGATCTCAGAGGTCCTTTCCAACCTTAATGATTTAATGATCCTATTCTATAAACCTACAGCAAACTACATGTATTATAAATCAACATAAAAAGTTACGTTAAAACTTAACTATAGAACACTGAACAGTAAAATAATCCATATTCATACAGCAGATGATAACATTTATATTTCACAAAGATGATGTCACCAATTAAACAAAATATTATCCACATTCTTTCCACTGTATAAACTTAGAACTTTGTGTTTATGTCCATGTGTCTACTATCCCAGTAAAAGAAATTTGGAAGAAGTTTGTCTTCTGGTCTGCCATTACAATTTGGCCTGAACAATGCCACCTGTATCACGTGAAGGACTTTGCAGTGCCCAGTTGCAATATGAATGCTCGCTTGTGCTTACTAACACTGAAAACAATAATTGTATTCTAATTGAAACCTGGCTCAGACAATTCTCCAAACCATTCAAGGGTGAATATCTACAATGAACAAAAGATTGTCTCTTTTAATTTTTTTTCTTTTTGTTCTAGCCAAAAATTTTGTGTTTAAGAAAAATCTCACAGAAAATGAATTCATTTGGAACTCACACATAAAATAGCTCTAGGGAAAACTGCAATATTTAACTTGAAATGACCAACTAAAACCAAATATAAGTGTACCCAGAAAATTTTACATGTACTTGTATACTTAATATTTAATGCTTATATACATAGATACATATTAAAAAAAATTGGTTGCTTGTATTTTTATATTCCTACATTGAATCACTTGATGCACAATTTTCCACTGTATATCCTCCTTTCCCTGAAATAGAAACCAGAACTTCTATTCTTTTATTACTGTTTGATGTTTGGTTAAGCTGGTCAGGAAATCACTCATGTATAATTCCAATATCCAGCTTCACCAAAACTAAATTTTTCTTCAGAATCATTACAGGTTTAAATATGGTTCACAGTTTGCCATACAGATAGTGAGATTATCAAAGGCCAACAATGAATTAATGAGACCAAAATTAATGTATCTATCCCTCACTTCTACAACTTCTCCTCCGCACTGCTCAACACTTTGTTTATTCCACAGGCAATCCCTTCAAGCAGACTGAAATAGTTCTTATATTTAAAAGAGGAAATATCCAAAAGACTTGTTTTCCCCTTCTCTGAAACATGAAAATTCCCATCTTAAGAATGTGTCTACAACTGGCCAGGCAGAAATGATTCAGGCCTAGTGTCAACATTTTAGGGCTAAAAGCTACTTTAAACTAGATATTGAATCTGTGCTGTGCTGGGGGAGATTTATCCTTTTCAGAAATGGAGATTCATTGAATTTGTTAGCCCTTTTGGTGCTCATGAGGCCGGACTTTAAGACTATGACCTAATTAAGAACAGAAAATACCTTTCTCTCTTTCTGAGTTTTGTGCAGGGGTCTCAAGGTAACCAAAGTTCCTGGCTTTACAAATTAATGCAAATAAAATAAGACTTTCAATTAAAAAATAGACAACTCTCTCTAGAATTTCTAAATTCATTTTTCGTAACATAGGTAGTATATTCAGACACATAACTATGCCTTACACTTGCAAAGCTATCTTGTAATTTTTTTTAATGACCTGCATAAGTAATTTGAAGCTTTCTCACTCAACAACACAGTGATATTCCCAAATCACCATCTTTCAAATTTCCTCTGAAATTATCAGAGACTTCTGTGATTTTTAGATTGGGCACACTATGATGTTATAAACAAAACAGCTCATTCACTACTTTTGCTGTATGCATATGTAACTGTGGGATTTCTTTGGAGTCATTTTGATTGACGGTGGGATGGAATAGAGAACCGTGTCCAGATAAGGTTGAAGCAAAAAGGAAGCATCTCTTTAATAAAAGCACCATTTTCCCATAGGCAGCAGCATTAGGGAGAATTAAAGGTGAACGAATATCTTAGTTTTAAAACAAATACTGTAAAGGCTGTGATTCCAGTCCTTGAATTTTGTCCTTTTCCATTCTACAACAAACTTTTAACAGCCAAGATTTAAATGAATGAAAATGGAAGGCAATATTGTAGAAATACTTTAACTGCAATGGAGCTAGTAGGCACAACCATGATATAAAATGCATTTATTCAATGTTATGAAAAGTCCTCCTTTTCTTCTCATGCTCCACCATTAAAAAGAGTCAGTAAGCTGTACAGACTATTAAAACTTGTATGTATTCAACAACATTATTATGTATTAAAACTATTTCATCTGATAACGTAATAAAAGGTGGCATTACAGGTTAGCCAATGTGTTGAAAGTGACTTGTTTTATGTGTGGTGACATTAGAGGGAAAGCTAATAGAAGCCTAGATTGTAACACTGTATAATCATTATATATAGACCTAATTTGGCTGGTAATTAACCCTGGAATATTATGTTACGGGCAGCCCAGGAAAAAAAGAAAGAACAACAATTTGCAAAGTGACTGAAAAATGGAGACAGAGGCACAGAGTATAAAAATTTAGGTGAATAGTAATCAAGACACAGTTGACCAGTTTGGGTTGCCACTTAAAAACCTTTACCTCTGCTGTCTTACCCAATGCATGCTGAAAGAGCAAGCTGCTGAAGTCTGCTGCAGAGCCTTTATCATCTGTTCATTTTATTTCCATAGCCAATTATCCTTAATTATTGGAAACTTTTTTCAATGTATAATGACTGCTGAAATGTTATCATGCTCATTAAATTGAAGTCTAGCTCAAGAAATAGATTTTCATAAGCTATGTTATGTTATAGACCTGCATTTTCAAGTACTCCATCCTCCGTTAACCACAAGTCCATTCTCACATGTTTTCTAGGATGTATTTATGCATTTATTTATTTTTACAGGAGAAAGGAACAGAAGGCCAGAATTCCTTGTTGAAAACTGACATAATTAGTATAAAAAGACAGACGTGATCTGAATTGCTAGTAGCTAAGGAAAAAATATGGACAAACTGTTTCTGGAGGCTTGAGTGATTTCACTTGAGCAAAGGCAATAGGAGGCTGCAGTTTACTTGGAACCCGTTGAAAGGCAGAAAATTTCCTCAGAATCTGCCTATTTACAAGACTCATTGCAGCCTGCTTGTACATCCAGTCATAGGTACTGGGTGCTATCCCAGGGACCATCATGAAACCTGGTTGTGTGAGCTGTAAAAAGAATGATGACACAGCTGTTTTTGTGTCACATCCAGAGAGTACAATCTTGCTTGACACTCATGTGGATTTCATTATTTCATGATGTGGATTTCATTTCGCTGTTGCACAACCCCAAAATGATAGGGAAAATCTGGCTCAGACTGGGTCCATTTTAGGCATAGGAAATCCTGAAGAAAACAAGTAGAGAGTTTGGCAGGAACTCCAGAAAAAATAGCATGTGTAAAAGAATCTGTAGAAGGAGGGGACTTCTCTGAGCTTTTTGATGTGAGTCATCCACTGACACCACTATCAGGCTGGGGGAGAACAGATGTGCTGTTGTCCCCTCATCTTGTTGCTTTTCCCAGAGGAAAAATGCCATCCATGTCAGAAGTGTCTCTTAGTGCACTGTGTTTGCCTTGGCCTTCCTTTCTTGGCTTCCCTGTTGTCTTCTAACACCACCCATGATTTGCATCTCCTCTGATGACAGAATATTTTTCCAAAAAAACTCTAATTAAAATAAAAGCAAATAACTGACAAGTTGTGCATGTAACAGTGTATATCATTCTGTTTGAGCACATAGCTCTTTCCTTTCTCATTCCCCATCAATCTCTTGTTTGTCATTTTTTTCTCTTTTATAATTATGAGACCTGAGGAAGAAAAAAGAAGGAGCTTTTTTTGTGTAACTTGTTTTAAGCTACATCTCTTCCCTTACTGCACAAACATACACATATAACATCATAAAAGCGAGCACAAATGTTAAGGTGACAATTCTAATTTCTTTTAGATGTTGTAGCTGTGTTGCTAGCTCTGTATTTCCTTGTTAGGCAGTACAAGACTCATGACAGACACAGGTTTAAAGAGCAGTCTGATCTTTAAGGTTGATTTCTTAAGGTAGTCTTCTTGTTCCAGACATTTATGTCACACTATCTCGTAGCAATATAAAAGAACAAGAAGTACAAATTTTAAAGTGAGACAGGGAAACTAAATGCCTATGTAATTTATCGCTGTTAATTCTTGACCTGGATTGAAAGCTGTGTTGGTAAAATTGGGTCAATACTAGTATTTTCATCATACCTTTATGACATGTATGTATGTAAATGCTTTGAGATTTTGTACATTCAGACAAACTCCCTCAAAGTGTTGGTTTTTTTTTTTAATTTTATTTTGATCTTAACAACAAGTGAGAGATCAGCAAGACAGCTGTTATCTTAATGTTATTTCCACAGAGCACTCTTGGTGGATGAAACTAAAGTATTGTTCTAGTTCTGAAATTCCACGAAAACCTTTTTGAATCAGAAGGATGAGAGATGGAGAAAAGACCATTTTACTAAGTCAAAGAGCCTTAATGATGACTGTGAGGATCTCTTTTATAACCCTTTGGTCATCAGACAGAATTGCTATTCCTTTCCAGCAGAGAAAATTTAACAGAGCTACCTTATTGACTCCCTGCCCACCCTCACACCCACACTTCCCACCAATTGAGTATCTTCCTTCTTGTTCTGAGAACTCTCTCTATGGCTTTGCTAGGGACAAGGTTTCTATTCCAGATCAAATACATTTCATTTTTCATCAATAAACATTTCATATACATTTTTTGATATGAAATCCATGCTTGTGAACCTCCTCATACCCTTGCTGCAAACAATACTGACAGCAGAGTCAGAATGACTCTGATAAAAGTGATTCTCACAGAGATTTCCAACTGACCTGAAACATGAACTTCTAGTGAACTTGTAAGTTATCTGGGTGCACAGTGCTCACAAAAATGCCAGCTCAGAGAACCATTTGAACTTTTGTGGCTTCATCCAGAACAAACTAAACTTCCTGGTCATTTAACTGTGCACAGCACTAATCATCACTAGCAGCAAAATCTCTGGAATCAAAATCTGGCTGACAATTTTGTTGATAATATGTGAGACAGAGTACAATTCAGTTTGCTCTTTAACAGTTATATTGGCTGTGTGAGCTGACAGTAATAACGACTTGTTTTTGTCAGTAAACTAAGCAGATATGATTAGGACAACACATGGGGTAAATTTTTATAGAGATGCATAGGGTTTTAGCCATGCTTTTGTCATTAAAGTCAATAGAAACTGGGCAGCTGAAACCACAGGTAACTTGTCGGCAATTTATACCACAGGGAGAAGATAAGTGAAGTAATAAAATGCTATTTTTCCTTTGAAATTTAGTACGCAGTAAAGTTGCTAGACTGGCAGCCTTGCAAAACAGAAGTCCTTTGCTGTATTTATCAACACGACAGGTACAGCATAAGTAGCAGCAATATGGATTTCTTTCTCCTGCTGTGCCAATGCGTTACATATTTTTTCAATGACACTCATTATCGCCACCGTGATCTGGGGCACTATTTGTAAAATGTATGAATTCAGTCTTCCTTCTTACTCATTAGGAGTACTCATACCTAATACCTAGCTTCCCTAGCAATGAACAGGGTTGTTTTCTGCTTTTAGAAGCAGTCTCGTGAGCATGTGAGCCTGTTACACAACCCTTATGCAAACTATTGATTTGTTATCACATGAATAGACTCACTGAAGTCAGCTGCAAGCATCAGCTCTTTATTGTCATGGTCTGAATATACTTCCTTCTTATGAGGTGCTAGACTTTCCTTGCTCTGAATAACCAAGGATGCAAAGTGCTAAATGAATGATTATTATAGCTGTTGTTGATCAAGCAAGAATCATCTCCAGGCAATGCCTTTTCCTATCCTTCTCCATACAATTGCTCTTTTCCTTTCCACATTAAGTATCCAGCTAAGCAGAAGAAAGAAATTGAAATTGCTAAACCTGGTTTTAGGAAAAAACATTTTGGGCATTGAATTTCCTCCTCCTTTTACATACTCTCTCCACCAAGGCCCTTTCCTATGGCTGCTTGCCTGTCTGCAAAGACCTTTAACTTACATTGGCAGAGGTGGTTTTCCAAATATAAAGGTAACTTTTAGCTTTTCAGCAAGCTCTGAACCAGAAAGTACATCCAATTAGAAAAAATCAAATCCTAGATCTTCTGAGCTGCGGTTATCCTCAGATTCTTCAGCCTCTCATGACGTTGGAGGAAAGTAGCTTCCTATATCAGTTACCTAGTCAATTGCAAAAGACCACAGAGAACAGCCTTCCCTATGTTCTAATTAGGGTAGATCATGATCTATGGATGCATGGGATGGAAGGCTAGAGAGATGTTGCTACGCCTACAACAACACTTAGCTTAATGAAATAGGTAGATAGTAATTTTCATAGTAAGGACCCTGGACAAGTTATAATAGTGAAAATATGGGGAGAAAGGAAAATAAAGCATATCCATTTAAAAAACAATATCTATTTAAAGCCTTAACTTAAAAAAAAAAAGGTAAATTTTGCATTTCCAAAATATTCATTTTTCAATGTTTCTTTCCTGTGCCTTACCCACTTTAATGCAAAACTGAGTTTGAACACCTTGAAAAAAACTCAAGACCTGGGGTTGATCCAGCCACTCATATTATCATAGTTTGTACCTGTGTAAAAGGGTGATTAAGGAGTAACCACAGGAGGATTAAGTATATTTCTCTGCTTTGACTGGTTTATATGTATCTCAGAGAGTTAAAAAGTAGGAATTTTTATGCTCTTGATGAGGTATAACTGTACAGCTTTTATTCAAAGCAGGCATTCCCAGACACTAACAGCCCAAAGAATTGTGTAAGCAGGGGGTGATAACAAGTGATAATTACACTCTGAGACAACTGAACTTTAGGATTTTTATAGTTTACCAAGAAAACCTTTGACAAATTATTTTTTGTAAGAAAGTTCAAAATTTGTTTAAGCACAAATTTTACACAGATAAGTTTGAATTCCTCAGCTTTAAAGCACCATTTTTTCCAAAAGTGAAGGTATTAATAATAATGTCTTGACCTTGTTGAATATGTTGCTCACCTTAAAATATCCTTTGTAGTTTTTCCTCAATATAGAAATATTCACTCGTAGAATCATTCACAGCAAGTTATAACTTGCTGTCCTTTACTTCTGAACATTCATTGAAAAGACTGTTTCAGTGATGGGTAGTATGGTCCTCGTAATAAGAAAGATTATACGTGCTTGTTAGGCTTTCATAATGTTCTCTATTCTTATCTACTTTTTCCATCACTCACAATTTAATTGTTAAAAGTTTTGGGCTTATTATTTTCTGTGTTGAACCTCTTCCTCAGAGTGAATTCTTTTCACTTTGGAAGAAAGAGCAGTTCTGCTGTTTCTAGTTGTTGTGGTTTAACCCCAATTGGCAACTAAGCACCACACAGCCACTCGCTCACCCTCCCCCTACCCCAGTGGAATGGGGAAGAGAACCAGGGAGAAGAAAAAAACAAACCCTAAAACCTACAGGTTGAGATAAAGGCAGTTTAATAGGACAGCAGAGAAAGAGAAAACAATAATAACAACAGAATACACAAAACAAGTGATACACAATGCAATTGCTCACCACCCAATGCCCAGCCTGCCCCCAAGCAGCAATCACTCCTTCCCCTGGCCAACTCTCCCAGTTTATATACTGAGCTTGACATCAGGTGGTATGGAATAGCCCTGAGGCTAATTGGGATCAGCTGTCCTGCCTGCATTCCCTCCCAGATTCTTCTGCCCCTGGCAGAGCATGGGAAGCTGAAAAGTCCTTGACTAATGTAAACAGCTGAAACCAGAACACTAGTCAAAGGTGAAGAAAGGATTATTTAAAGGAAATAAATAATCTTATATTTTTTTAACAGTTCTATAACTAAGATGACTGGAATTTGAAAGGTAAAGTTTTCCATGGTGAGAGTTTTCACTAGTACCCATTAGCTTGCATGAAAATTGCTTTGTTTAAATTGTAAACTTGTTGAAATAGTGTCCCAAGTCTAGCTGACTAAGTCACGTGCTTGCATGTTTGACTTACCTAATAATGAGCACCCTAATAAAATTTGTAGCTGCAAATATTTAGACATAGCTTTGACTGGATGGAAAGGCTACTGTGGCTTTATAAGGTGTGATTAGTTAGTGAAGATGAAGGTGGGAAGGACTAATATGAGTTCTTATATCTCTCATCTGAGGAGAGGCTGAGATAGCTGGGATTGTTCAGCCTGGAGAAGAGAAGGTTCAGAGGGGATCTTATCAATGTGCATAAACACCTGAAGACAGGGTGCAAAAAGGGTGGAGCCAGGCTCTTTTCAGTAGTATCTTGTGACAGGACCAGAGGCAATAAACATGAACTGAAACACAGGAGGTTCCATGTGAACATCAGCAAACTTTTTTACTGTGAGGGTGACCGAGCACTGGCACAGGTTGTGCAGAGAGGTTGTGGAGGCTGCCTCCTTGAAGATATTAAAAAGCCATCTAGACATGGTCCTGGGCAACTGGCTGTAGGTAGCCCTGCTGGAGCAGGTGGGTTGGACCACATGACCTCTAGAGATCCCTTCTGACCCCAGCCACTCTGTGATTCAGTGAGTCTATGACATCAAAACAAGCTCTGTAGAAGGTTTTGCAATTCAAAGGACTGATGCTTGTTGGTGGGAGCAGAAGGATCCAGAATAAAGAACTAGGGATACAGGATAAAGAACACTGGCTTGTGGAACCTGCGATTGCTATTTTAGTGATGGTTAATTTGTGTTGTGTTTTTTAAGTCATGCACCCTGTTGCACTGTCTACACGTGGCTATGACAGCTACCAAGGAATCTTCTTCTACTTTATCTAGTGTTGATGTTGATCTTAAACTAACTCTTGCCATTTGACGGAAGTTTGCTAAAGTTGAAGGGTTGCCTAGAATTAAATATGGTTGTCCGTTATCTGTGTCACTGTAGCTGACATAGAGGTAAAATAATGATTACTTTGTCATTTAGGATGCTTTACCTGCTTCCCATTTCTCATTTATTTTGCCAGTTCTATGTGTCATAGGAGTACCTTCCTTAAGCTAAGAATATGACTCGAGAACTTCATCCAGCAATCCTGATGAAGGTAAACCTTGTCTCTTCTGAAAGAGAGATTTGTAAAAGACATTATACAAGCATACAGCTCAACCACATTTTCAATAATTGTTTCCAAAGTATCTACATTTTATGACTGAGATGGAGCAAAATGCAGGAAATACCTTAAAACACCCAGCTACTCAAAGCATGCTAAAGCAGGCAGCACTCTCGAAACACATAGAAGTCTGTGTCCAATCTAAAACAGTAATTCCTTCTAATCCTGTTGAAGATAGCCCTTCCCTCCTAGAAAAAAAAAAAATAAAAAAAATTCCAAAATTACCAGAGTCCTGTTCTGATGATATTTCCTGAAAGTATCTTCTGTGATTTTTAACACCTCCTTATGCAGTAATATAAGGCATGGAGACCAGGTAGGTGGCAGGGACATTTTATAAGAGATTTTTTTTCTGTAGAGCAGATAGGTGGAGGCGGTGTGGAACAAAATTTTGTTGTGTGAAATTATAGAAAACAAGTTATTAATAGCCTTAATGGGGTGTGATGAAGAGGGAGACAAAAAACATTCAAGGGTTCTTTGTGTTACAATGCTGCTGCCAAGGAATATATATGGTACGTGTTAGTCTCTGGGAAGAAACATTATTCATGCAGAGGTTATTACTAGTTCCCAAACTCACCCACAGAGTCACTCTTCAAACATCCTGGAAAAACGTTTTGGGATGCTGGACACTGCAAGAATACTGAGCTGCAGTCTTAAAGGTTGTCATCTTCACTGAGAGGGCACTAACCTCTGTGCTCACACCCTTGCCTGGGGTTTGTTGAAGTCCTTTCCAATTGAAGTAATCTCCTTTAGTGCTACTTCTTTGTCATGAAACTAAAAGGAAATAGTGCTGATATTTTGATAATCCTCACCTCCTTGGAACCACTTGTTAAGCTCTTGTGGTTTAGCCCCTGTTGACAATCAAACACCACACAGCTGCTTGCTCACCCTTCCTCCTCCCTGGGATGGAGAGAGAATCAGAAAGGCAAAAGTAAGAAAACTCATGGGGTGAGATAAGAACAGTTTAATAATTTAAATAAAATAACAACAACAGTAACAGTAATAGTAATAAAGATCGTGATGAAAAGGAGAACGATGAGAGGGGGAAAAAAAAAAAAAGGGAAAAACCCAAGTGATGCAACTGCAACCTGCCAAACATCCAACCTGTCCCCAAGCAGTGATCACAGCCCCCCAGCCAACTGCCTCCAGTTTATATATTGAGCGTGACGTCACATGGTATGGAATAGCCCTTTGGCCAGTTTGGGTCAGCTGTCCTGTCTGTGTTCCCTCCCAGCTTCTTTTGCCCCTGGCAGAGCATGGGAAGCTGAAAAGTCCTTGACTGGTGTAAGCACTACTGAGCAACAACTAAACCATCAGGGAGTTATCATTATTATTCTCATACTAAATCCAAAATACAGCACTATGCCAGCTACTAGGAAGAAAATTAACTCTATCCCAGCCAAAACCAGGACATAAGCACATTTAGATGTTTTCTATGCCTGGCTAATAATTGGCAAATCAGTAGACCAGTGAGAAAATTTTCTGCTCTTGAGGCACCACACAGATCTGAGTGCGATACTCGTACACATGCTGAACTTCATATTTCACAAAAACATGGATATCAATAATGTTGTGTACTGTACACAAGCATGCAAGTAGTATTTATTAATGTATATGGCTTATCACTGGCTAAGATTATTCATAAAAGTAAACCAAACAGTGTAGCAAGAATGGTTTTCAGATGGCTGATCCTGCTCTTTTCTCTGCAAAATGGCAGATAAAGTGTTTCAAAGTTAAAGAAATAGGAACATATATAATAGCAGCATTCTGTGGGGTTTTTTTGGAGAGTCTAGAGCTTGTTTCATTAAACTAAAATTGTAGAATAATCTATGTGAGTTAGTCTCTGCTGACTTCCATTCATTCTATAGTTTAATTCAAAGTACTGACATTCACTTCTGGAGCACTAAAAGATCTGGAATTTTCTAGCCATTTTAAAGACCATTTCTTCAGTTTCCATTTCATATAAAGAAGAGGAGAGAAGGTTTTGGGGAGGTTGGGATTTTTTTTTTTTTCCTTTTTTTCTTTATTGTCCCTCTGAATCCACCCATAGAAACAACTGGTATCAGCACACCACCAGCACCTTTCATGCTGAGATTCACTTCCTCCTTCAGTCTTTTGGAGCTTCTGTTGACTGATATACAAGTTATAGTGCAAAGACTATCTACCCTCTGAGGCTTTTCCTGAGGGGAATAGTATAAAAAAGAGGGTATGAACAAGTATATTGCAGTTTAACCCCAATCGGCA
>VZTL01048316.1:0-27418 GCA_013400535.1 Scopus umbretta
GGAAATATTAAGTGAGATTAAAGAAGCAGCAAATTTAGGACAGGTATTAATAGCAGGAGATTTCAACTATCCATACATAGATTGGGTCAATGCCTCATCAGGATGAGATGTAGCGAGAAAGTTTTGGATGGACTAAATAGTTGCTTCCTAGAACGATTAATCCTAGATCCTGTAAGAAAAGATGCTATCCTGGATTTGGGCTGAAGTGGTGCACAGGACCTGGTCCAAGAGGCATTAGCAGGAGAGCTCAATAGTAGCGAGTGCAATCCAATTAGATTTAACATTGCAGCAGGAAAAAGCAGGGCACATAAATCCCATATGTGGACATTTGGTTTCAAGAGAGGGACAAGGTAAGTATGAGGGGGACTTTAAAAGGAGCAGTTCAAAAAAGCAAGAAACCTGCATGCAGCCTGGAGGCTGTTAATAGTAGTCTATTATAAGCTAAGATAAAATGTGTGCTGCAATTTGAAAAGAAAAGAAAGTTGTCCCCCAAATCCCCTGCAGTAGGAAAGTTAAACAGCATATCACGGGAGATGGTTGGCCTCTGAGGAATGGAAAACTTGTTCAAATGAAGAGAATGGGAAAGGATGTAAAATATGGCAGGTCAAACGTAAACAGAAAATTGGGTTTGCAGATGAAGCCAAGCTCCTTCGGGTAGTCAGATGCCAAACGGATGGTGAAGAACTCCAGAAAGACCTCATAAAAATGACTGAATATCAAAAAGGGCGCACATGAGCTTCAGTGTAAATAAATGTAAGGTAATCCATCTAGGGAAAATTAAACCATGCCTTCACAACACTGAACTCAAAAACTGGGAGTTACAGCTAGGTAGAGAGATCTTGAAGTTACGGTTGGCAGTGGTTTGCAATTGCCCACTCCATGTGCAGTGACATCCAAAAAAGCAAACAAACCCCTGCATGTGGTCAGGGAGGGTGCTGAGAACAAGATGTGGGGTGTCATATTGCCACTGTAGGAAGGCTTGGTAACCTGTGCCAGGGCAATGCTGTGTGCAGTCCAGGATGCAGGTAGAGAAGGTCCAGAGAAGAGCAGCTCAAATGACTGAAGGGATGGAGCAGCTCCTTATGAGGAGAGACTGCACAGGCTGGGGGGATGAAGCCATAAAGCAAAGGGATAGGGCACGTGGGAGGAGTGTTGAAACTAGCTGGTGGTTGGATTAATATCCAGAGATTTTAATCCAATTGAAAGGGAAGTATCAATCTGAAAGTAAGAAAGAAAAGAAAGTAATCCAGCTGAAAGAAGGTGGTTTTTGTACTTGGCAGGTAGTGAGCTTCTGGAGTGTGTTGTCCCAGGAGATGGTGAACCTGTTGATATCAGAAGGTGCAAAAGGGAATTAGGTCAATTCATTGACAACAGGTCTATGATACTAGGAGCATAGAGATATTCCTGGTAATGCCCCTTAACCAAAAAATGTTGCTACTGGAAGAGTAAGAGTGGAAAAGACTGAAGGTAGAGACCAGGCTTCAGGTCCCTGGAGAACACCTCTTCTGGGGACAGTCCTGGGCTGGATGAACCACTGATCTCACTCAATATGACATTTTTTATTTTCCTAATGCAAAACCCTCACCTTGATGGCATTTCTGGGTCTGTGTGCTATCTTCTGCTCTGATAACTTCTGAAGCTGTATCGTTCCCAGCCAAGGACAGCTTTTAGGTATGCAGAAATCTTCTGTAATCTTTCTCTTCTGTAAAGGAAAACAATCAAAAGAGGTAAATGGGGAGATGCATGGAGCTTCTGTAATCTGTGACCAGCCAGCAGCCAGTCTTCATCTAAAAATCAAACTACTAGATGATGGCAGTTGTTGATGCCCTGCAGCATAATTTGCCTTCTCATCAGCTTTACTTTACACAACAGTCCCATGCAAATTAAGATATTGCTGCCCTTATTTCCCTAAAGGACAGAAGGGAAATCAGGATGGAGGTGGTCGAAGAAAGGCTGTGAAAAGAGGTCTATTTATTGACACGAGAAGGACAGAGCATCTGGGATAGTGTGGAGGTAAATGCAGCACCCCAGGTACAGTGGAGGTGGTGTGTGGAAAGGGTAGAGCAAGAAAGAAGTTCATGGGGAGGGGGACGCAGAGCCCTGGTGTGGGGCTGACTGGGGAAAAGCAAGGGGTATGCATTACGGGGTTAATTCTGCTGCATTTGGAGCAGCCAGTATGGTGTGCATTTAGGTCCATGCTCACCCACACTAGACTATAGTGCATACGTACCATGTATGTGGTTGTGTAGTAAAGGGACATTAGCTAATTCCTTAATAAATCAGGATTTTGGTACCATGCTGTCTAGGTGCTCTAGGGGCTCCTAAAACAAACTATTTTGATGCTCAGTCAAATCTGAAAATCAAACAAATGAATCCTGCCTAATGCTGAAGCCAGTAGAAATCTGACCACCCCAAAACTAGTTTTAGTACAGATAGGAAAGCAATTTCCTGATGAGAAAGCTCTTAATAGAGTGTGTTAATAGCAAACAGCAAGGAGAGGATCGTGGGCTCTGGTGCAGCTTAGCAGCTATGCTGGGAAGCAGGAGACCAAAGTTATGAAGGATTGTCCACAGTGGCTAGGGCAGGATGGCATTTCAGGATGACCAAGACTAAGCTGTGGAAGAGACCCCTTTGCTTTGTGGCTGTGGAGATTGTGGATGGCCTCAGTGGTTGCTTGTCACGTAAAGCAGGAGAATAGCAGCATTCCTGGTCATGGCTGGTGTGATGCTAGGGTCAGCTTGGAGGATCTTGGCCAACCAATGCAAGAGAGAAAGAGTAGATGTGGTTATGGGTGCATTTTTACCGGTGTTAGAATGTTCTGAAAAGTCTTTCCAGGCAAGAGGCATCTCATTTCCCACTTGTCAGTCCCTGGGTTTGATCAGAGGACTTGGACTCCACCAGGCCAAGCAGATGGGGATGGAAAGCCTCTAAGAAACAGCATTTTCCCTTGGCTTTCCCTGTTGTTTTTACTTTCCTCCCCTCAGTCTGCAGCCATTTGTATTGGCAATCCTCACTCCTTGCGAGGGCTGAGGTTCTGAGGTTGGGGATATCCTTAGAGATGGTAGGAGTCTGAATTTGATGCTCCAAGCTCCGCTGAGGGGATGGGAGGCCTCCTGACCCCCTGTAACCTGCATGGGGTGGCTGACCCCGAGTACCGAGCCTGTAGTATCTGGCTGCCTTTAGATCTTTGTCAGCTGTCTGGTTTTCGGTGGAAGCCCTCCTGTAAGAGTCAGCTTGCCAATAATAAACTAATGAGTCATGCAAGCATGGAATTTCTTTCTGCTTTACCTTAGGACAGGGTTGTCACATAAGCAGGCTCCACAACTTTGACCTGATGAGGTTCTGCTTTGCTCTGGCATCTCTTCTTCTCCCATGTGGACCTTCATTTTTGTGTGCTTTTCTGAGATGGCCTGAGAAATGCACTCAAAAATATGGATGCCACAGGGGCAGAGGGGATTCCCTGTCTGCTGCTGGTGGTTCTTGCATGGCCATGCCTGGACCATTTTCTCCACACACCGCAGGCCAACGATGCTCCTTTGTGGCTTACACCATGTAGCCTCTGTGGGTCAATCTGTATGTCACGGGTGGATTAATCCTGTGGTGGGTGCCTCTTGTCCTGCGAAGGAAATAACATCAGGGCTCCGCTCTCTGGAATGTGTCATGGTGGCTCTATTTTGGGAAGCAGCCCTACGAATGAGAGTTTGAAGAGCACAGCATGCATCAAATCCGGGATGTGTTCAACTCTGGTAGGGAGAGGGAGGCCAGTTTGATTTTTGCTGTGGGGATGTGGTCCTCTGCTCACCCTAGGGGCTGTTCCCATGCAAAGCCCCCCACGTCTGCAGAGGCCACCCCACTGTAGCTCTGCGGAGAGCTGCAAGCTCTGCTTCAAAAGCAGTGGATAGAGCAAACAGTGCAACCCCCCATCTCCTAACCATGGTGAAGGACTGTCACCCTCCAGAAAGCAATGTGTCACAGTCTCTTTTTATATATAGCCTTCCACTGTGAATGCTCCTTACTCATCTAACTTCACTTTTGGAGGCGGTTCTGCTGTTACTTCTCAGACCCAGGTTTTGGTTGACTTGGACGTTGGTAATGGCTCTGCTATGAATTACGTTGAACATACTTAGAAAAGGCCTCGTGGGACTGAAGATTTCACCTGAGCTGGGAACACCAACATGAATGCATAGGATTTATACTCTGAAATCCTATGGGGGATACAGCAAATCTCAGTTTCTTTACGCTTTGGTGCCCAGACTGTCAAATGAAATGGTATCTCTGGCCCACGTGCAGTGGGCAGGGGTAGAATGGGGGGACTGTTTCATTAATTGTTAGTCTCTTAAGACTACAGAGGAACTCCATGTAGTGACACAGAATTAGAAATGTGATCGTAGGATCTAGAATTGAATCTGATGGCTATACTCGTCCCAGACTATGTACAAGACTTGCTTTGTCCAGCATGGGAATTCAGCCCAGTGGGGTGGAGGCAGATGTTTAAGACTGCCCTGCTTATCTCTAGGTTGTGGCAAAATACGAAAAACTTTATCTTCCAATGGAAGAAGAAGGAGGGTTTAATCACACAAATTACAGTTACCCAAACTTGGTTTCCTCCAGACAGAAGAGGCTGGTGCCAGCCAGCGTAGTGCTCCCATTCCCTGTGGAGCTGAGGAGATTTACACTGAGCCAGGAGCTTGAAATGTGCATTCAGTAGAGGTAGTGTTACACAGGATCTTGGAAGAAGAAGATTTTCTGCCCTTTTTAGAAAAAAAGAAACTCAGCCATGCTGTTTTGTGCAACACAAGTTGTGCCGTACCAAGCCTGAGCTTTGCTCAGCAGAGCTGGGGCTGGTGTCTCCCCACCCCTGGAGCTTGCAGTGGGAGGTGGGCACACAGAAAAGTCCTGGAGTCTCCATCACTCAGTATTTGGCTTTGCTGAGTGTTTCTCTTGCCGAACTGCAGCCACAGGTCTGGCAGACCTTCATGTGAACAGTGTTTGATAAGCTTAGGTCCCCGAGGATGGATGTATTTCATAAGTGAAGACTGCGGTATCTCCAAAGGCAGGAGGATCTCCAGGGACTCCTCTGCCTGTCTGTATGAGGTGGGTTTTAATTCCTCCTCCACCTGGCCTTGGCCCACACAGATGAGATTTCTTTGCTGAACCTATTAAAAATCAGATTAAGATCTCTCAAGGAGGTCATTTAACAAACACTGAGATGAATTGGTGGCCCTTTTCTAAGGAATACTTGTTTTCCTCTCAATCCTCAAAACAATCTGGGGAATGTGTTCAGAGTCACCCCTTTTCTGAACTTAACGCTCTCATCCCCAGCAAAAATAGTCCGTATGCTGCCCTCATGCCTGGGATGGGGCGAGCTGGACCCCAGCCGTGACTTCCCAAGCCATGTTCATTTCCCAGAGCACGTAGAAGGGTTTGTGTTGCATGTGGGTATGTCGTGACGAGAGGGTGACTAAACCCGATGGGTGTGCAGTTACATAAATTTGCATCAGCCTCTACGTTGTATGTAAAGCACAGGGATGACTCAAAGGCAGGAGCTGCAGCGGCGCGTAAAGTCTGCCGGCTGTCGGTGACTGACAGCCCGGGGCAAAGCTGCTGGCTCAGTGTTGGGTCTCGTTGGGTGTCGTCTTCATCTGCCACGGGTGCTGGGTGTGCTGGCTTCTCCTGCCGTGGGGCATTAGGGAGTAGGGAGGGTTTAGTACTGAGCCTCTGGGGCTGCAAACAAGTTAACCGGTGAGTCAGCATTAGGTGGAAATGCAATATTGTATATGCGGGCTGTTGAAAGGCAAAACAGCTGATAGGAAAATGAGCCCTGTATCTCTATGGTGGTGAGTCCACCACTGCCTGTAGGACATGAGGTCATGTTTAAATATAATGTTAAAGGATGGGCCATAAGCAGAACTCAGCTGCAAGCCCTGTTGAGCTTTGGATCCAGCCCAAAAGCCGAGAGCAAAACATTTTGGACCATGGAGAAAGATTTTGCTGGTAAGGCTCCTCTCTATCAAAAAAAAAAAAAAAAGAGAGAGAAAAACAAAGAAAAATAGTGAAAGTTTTTTTCCAGGAGTCAGTTCATTAATGGCAATATTCACACTCATGCCTTCAAAGTTGCAAGATGTTAAAAAAAAAAACACAACAAAGGTTTTAATAGTCAAATTAACTTTCTCGGTTATAGATCTTAGATTTCCACACTTTAATTTTTTTTTCTTTTCCCAGTGGAGGTCAGAAGCTTATTTGAAAAACAGACAAGAAAAGAAAGCAGCACCGCATTCCACTTCCCCCAACCCCTCTCAGAAAGCCTTGCGGGATGGCTGGCTCTGGGAGCCAGGGTGTTCAGAATAAGACCAGGAATCACAGGAGTGGGCAGTGCTGGCTCTGCCTCAAATCCCCGGTAATAAACACACCAGCTGAAGCCAGATGGTAAAAGTTCATTTTTATCATGCTTTATGTGGATTAATGATTTCAATAAACATTTTTCTCATTTGTATATATGTTCAGGGCAGCATTTGCATGACGTCTAAGAAAACTCACTGAGTTTTCTCCGGCTTTCTCGGTGGCTGCGCTTGAAGGCTGAGTTTGTTTGATCTGTCTCAATCCCCTGTAATGTTTGTCATTTGTATTAGCCACAAGACTGCAGTGAGACGGCGGTTGCTGATCCCTGAGGGGTCTGGCTTTCCCTTGATGTGTCTGTAACTCCTTTCATAATAATAATAAGAGTTATTTGTACATACAGAGAGGATTAGTTAATGACCTGCGATGCACAATCCACAGGGGCACGGCTCTCCAGTGACTACCGTTATGGGATGTGCTGTGGTGATTTCTTGAGTGCTTTGGAGATGTGCCTTCATGCAGTTTCAGTGCGTGGTAAAGACAAGTATCACTGCCCTCATTTCGAGATGGGGAAACGGAATCGTTCCCCGTTTGGTGTGTAAATAACATGAGGTGCTGCAAAGTAAAGCGATTTATTGTACATATGGTCAGGGTGCTGTGGTTCAACAAGTCATCTTTCCTCGGCCATGCTCTCATAGGGGCCATGGGTGTCCTCTTAACCAGGGGTTATTGCTGGGAAATGAGCTTAGCTGGAGAGGAGAGGTCATTAAGCTGACATAGGTGAGGTTGTGTGCGCACACATTTCCCATGATTTTGCTTACGAGGGTCTTTGTAACATGAGTGTTTCTGAGCCTCTGCTGCTGGATGCAGGATGCGGGCTGGCGGCATGCTCAGGTCTATAAGGTTGGGGCTCAACCCCATGAACATGCCTGTGCTGTCCCAAAAGTGTCAGAAATGGTAGGAACAGTTATCAAGGGAGAGCCTGGCAGCGTGAAGGCTTTGCTAAGCCCTCATTTTGTCAAGGAGTTTTCCTGCTTGTGCAGTGTCTGTGCTGGTGTTTATACCCGTGGTCACCATGTTGCGCACCCCAGGTTCCCATCAGCCCAATGTAAAGCCCTCATCCTGGGGCTTACTCTGAGGGCAGAATATAGTGTCTGGGAATGACTCAGAAACCTCTATATAGTACATCTACTCCTGGCCAGATGTAAAACTAAACACACGCTTTTAGTGTTATCTTGACCTAGACTAATGCTGCTATTTTGGGGTTTTATGTCAGAGGCACAAAAATCCTGGAAATCACTGATGGAAAAGACCTATGAGGTCATGCCTTCCACCCACAGGATTGTTCCCTGCAAAATATTCTCCATCGTTTTGTCCAAAGCAGTCAAAATTCGCTCAAGTGAGGGGGATCTTAATGCTTCCCCAGGAGGACTCTTACATCTTTCAGCATGCCAGGGAGGACTCATTCATCCCCAATCTACAGTCCAAAGTTAATTTTACTCAGTTTAAACCTGCCCATCCAAGTTCAAATCCCTGAGACTGTTCCTGCTCTTCCTGCTGTTCATACCCAGCATGGCACAAGAACGAGATGACACCCCATGAGATGAGCACAGGCTGCTCAGCTATCTGTAACGGGGTGAGTTTGCAATCAGACCTCAGATAGTTGCCCAGGGCTCCCTGGCTGTGCTACCTTTGCAAGGGTAGTGTGAGATAGCAAGCCTCATATCCCAGGGCTGCATCTCTTCCTTCCCTCTGAGGCGCAAACGTCCTACAGGGCATTTTTTTATTTCATTGAACTATTTCACTTGCTGCTTCATGGGACATGAAGACCCAGACTGGTAGCCTGGTGGTGTTTCCTATCAAAGAAAAAGGCAAAATTCCCACTGACTGGGAGTGGACTGCAGTAAGTGGGTGGCAGCTACCTGATGGACAAGAGCTGGATTAGACCATCTCATGTGTCCATGTGCGCAGGCTACCAGGCAGGGGTGCGGGGGACACTGAGTCTTCCATCGAACCTTGTCATACCTGAGACGCTGCAAGCTATTAACAACCTCAGCTAATGAGTACCGTAACATCATTGAAAGGTCTATTTTTGATATAAAATGCAATTGTAAAAAATGGAAAAAAAATAAAAAAAGAAGGAAGTCCCCATATAGCAGATTTTATAGGTATGTTGGAAAAGAAAATAGTCTCTGTCTGCAGGGCGGGGACTTTGCGTGCCAGCTCCCCGCGTTCTCCTGGCTGTATGCCCTATCTCTCCCTCACGTCCCCCGGGAGTGGAAATGGAAACCTCTGTGCTGAGTTCTGGCAGTACAAGTGGATACCAGGGAAAGCTTTCTGCCAGTACTTAGCAGAGGCCAACTCTTCCTTCACTGCAGCAGTTAAACACATCAGTGCACCAAGCCCGTACAGCCCTCCTGGCACTGACTGAATAGGTAATTGTGTTTGGTTGGGTTTTTTTTTGCACAGGGGTCACTTTCTTGTTGGGCTTCTGAGCACTCGTCTGTGAAACATGAAATTGCTCATCCCTGAGTTGGTGAGATCCATAAGCTTGCAGTGAACAATATTTTCCCTCCTTTATACATGGAGGAGTCTTCAGACTGCAATCACTCAGCAGCCAGCAATTTTCATCTGTCTTTCCTTTATGTTTTCAGTGGGATTTGAACACCTTTGGAAAGTGTAAAATTACAGCCAGGGATCACAAAATGAGGCCTTGCTCTGTGATCTTCCTTGGGCAAGCTTTCCATAGGGACCATGCTTACCACCTCTGAGGGGCTACAGTGGCTAAAGGGATTCTCTGCGGGACCCACGCAAGATGCCTGGGATGGCTCCAGGCTGCACACAAGGGATTGCCCACTGCTGTAGCCCACGTGCAGGCTGAGGGAGTCTTTTGCCCGATAGCAGATCCTAGGTGAACTGAAGTCCTGGAGCTTTGTGCAGGGCTGGTGCAGCCCCTCTCAACCATTACAGGATGCTGATGCATAAGTGCTAGGAGGAAGGAGAAGGTCCTCGTGTCCACAGACAAGTCTGGTTCATTTTGAGCACATGCTGGGGGGAAGAGGTGTAGAGTGAAAACTGTCTTTCAGTAAATCATCTCTTGCTCCTCCTGTGGTTCCAGTATTTTTACTAAAATCTGCTTGTCCTGCCTTCAGCCTCCAGGACTTAGCCCTACCTTCCTCTCATATAGCTGCCTCCTTCTAACAACATTCTCCCCATCTCAGTCCCATTAATCTTCCCATATTCATCTGACTTTCTCTTGTCTCATTTGTTTTGCTCTGTTTGCATTTATTTGCTCTGCAAATTCCTCAGGCCAGCGGCTGTCTGTATAAAGCATATAGTGAATGTCCAGTAGAATTTCAGTGCATTTTTTTTCAGAATACACAAAAAAATGGCAACTCTAACCCTTGTCCTGATTTTGGCTGGGANAAAAAATGGCAACTCTAACCCTTGTCCTGATTTTGGCTGGGATAGGGTTAGTTTTCTTCCTAGCAGCTGGCATAGTGCTGTGGTTTGGATTTAGTATGAGAATAATGCTGATAATACACCGGTGTTTCAGTTGTTGCTAAGTTGTGCTTACACTAGCTTACACTAAGTCAAGGGCTTTTCAGCTTCTAATGCTCTACCAACTGAGAAGGCTGGAGATGCACAAGGAGCTGGGAGGGGGCACAGCCAGGACAGCTGACCTCAACTGCCCCAAGGGCTATTCCATACCATACGGCGTCAGGCTCCGTATAGAAACTGGGGGGAGTTGGCCGGGGGGCAGCGATCGCTGCTCGGGGCCGGGCTGGGCATGGGTCAGCGGGTGAGGAGCGATTGCATCACTTGTTGTTTTTTCCTCCCCTGGGGTTTGTTTCTCTCTCTCTCTCATTGTTCTCCTTTTCATTACAATTGTTGTTGTTATTATTATTACTATTATTATTACTACTACTATTATTACTCTTGTTTTTTTATTTCATTTATTAAACTGTTCTTACCACAACCCACAAGTTTGCTTGCTGTTGCCCTTCCGATTCTCTCCCCCATCCCACCGGGGGTGGTGGGGAGGGTGAGCAAGTGGCTGTGTGGGGCTTGGTGGCCAACAGGGTCTAAACCAAGGCACCCTATAGGCTGCTTTTATAAGTTGCTCCCCAATTGACTCAACCCAAATTATTTTTATTAAAAAAAATGAATTAATGTAACAAAAGAATATAAACCTCAGTCCTCATCAGAGTTTGGCTCTGTATAACTGAATCTTGCAGAAATGTGGGAAAAATATGCAAAAATCCTGTTCTTCTCCATATCAAAGACAAACACCTGGAGCGTATTGGGTTATTTTTCGTCATTGCCAGGCTCTGTGGTGCCTGCATCCATTTCTTACCACCCACAAAAGCTGCTTTCAGAGTGACCAGGCTGAGTCATTTGTCTCCTTAGCTGCACATTTTGCTCTTTGAGCTTCAAGCTGCTGCTTTGTGTAGCTCATTTGTGCCGATTCACTGAAGCGCGGTTCATTTGCTGTATTGATACAACCATGGGACAAAGGGCCAGATCGAAGGGAGCCCAGGGTGGGGGTATCGAACCTTTCGTCTCTCACATCATTGCACCGTGCCCTGGGCTGGCAGGGGACAGCAGCCATCCCCAGCTGATGGCCTTTGTGCAACAATTTGGAGGTCACAGCGGCGCTGGTAACGGCCAGACATCCATGCTGCAAAAAACTCGCCACCGGAGCGGTTAGCAGAAGGCCATATGGAAGACGCTTGACCTCTGTCAGCCACGCAGCAGGGCAGCACGGGACCTCGCTTTCCAGGCTAGCAGCAGCATGTGTCTGTGGGAAAAATGGGGCTGATTCTTTCTGTGGACGGGCTCACTGCCTGTAGTACAGTGCAGACGGTCTTTTGCAATGGCATTATAAATTCTGGACCAATTATTCTTGCTTCACTCATGCAAAATTCAGAGAAATCGACTGTCGGAGGAAAGTCTTTCCTCATTTCCTGCCTTGCATTAATTTACAACTAACAGTGGAACCACGAAAGCTCTTGAGTTTTATTATAAAATTACTAAACAAGCAAGAGGCTGTGCCCTTGCTTTAAGTGGAAGCCTCAGTGCAGCCTCGGTTCTGAAGCTGCTCTCCACTTTTGCAATTATCCATTTACAGTAAATAAGCGAATATGATATAATGGACTCACAGATACATTGCTGTTAATTATTGGCAATACTGTAGGCTCAGCTGATATTTTGCTCTGTTGTGGAAGGTGCTCTGCAACAGTGCAAACCAGAGTACGTATGGCTTGAACAAGGTCAGCTAAGAACCCGGGGAAGACCTCGATGTTCTCCCAAGGCCATTAGTTATTCCATTTGTGTATAACACAGGAAGGAGTCAAACACAAACCCACCAAAGCCTGAGGACGAGAGGCTGTTCATTATGCACATCTCTTCACTGGGGCACATGTACCAAAATTCCTCCTTTTTTTCTGAGTTTCCATGAGCTGCTTTCTGTCAGCAAATGTCCCTTTTGGCATAACATAACCGTACTGAAAGAGAACCAAACCCTCATGCTGTAAGTCTGTGCTATAAACACAGGGTTTGCTCTGGAGGCTGACCAGGAACATTTCTCGTCTGCACAAAGGTTTTCCCCTTGTTGAGGGTTTCACACTTTTGGGAATACTGATGCCCCCAGGGACTCTGGTGCGGTAGAGCTGACACCAGCATTTGTGGGGACACAAAAGCAGCAGGGTCTTGATTGTAAAACCATCTCTTCCAGTCCTAATAATTCTTAGCCTTTAAGAGCTTGTCCATACCATGGTCTCAAGTGTCACAGGGCCACCAGTCTCACCAGCACCCCAGACTCGTTTACTTACAGCCCTTTGAAGGGCTTGCAAGGTGTGGCAGCTACACAAGGTGATGTAGCTAAATTGCATCTGGAGCAAACTAATTTGGGGTACCTCTGTGTCCTGCATGGCTGCATCCCACACCGGCCCGGGCTGAGACCTCCCTTGGGTCTCTTGCAGGACAGGTCACATTTGGCCTTTAGCCTCAAACATGTAGGTGTTTTTTCACAGCAGTGTTGTGGCTGAGGCATTGGGGTAAGGATTGGTCGACCCCAGGGGTTTGTAGTAGCAATTCAGAGATAAATCTGTGCAATTCCTTACTATTTGAGCTAAACATCCAAGATCTCCTAACAGTGTTGCTATATCCCGTTGTCCGAGCGCAGACAAGGGCTGTAAGACATGATCTCTGCAGTGGATTACTTTGCGGTGCAATGCCTCCTTGCTGTTTCACAACCTGGTCTTTTCTGTGCAGGCACTCTAATTGAAGCATTTGTTTGCAGAAGCAAGAAACTGCTGTCTCTCTGGCACAGACCTTTAATGATGAGGGGAATGAGAGGTATAATCTGATTGTTTAATGGAAAAAATAGAGTATAAGTATAGGCAGAGGAGATGGTCAGCCACAGAGAAAAAGGGGCATTCACAGTGTGATGCTTCATATAAATAAAATACTCCAGATAGTTCCTGCGAACCAGTGGCATATATGGATGATTAATAATAATAACACGCCAGTTCCAGTTGGCAGGAGACGCTCTTCTGCGTTGGCACGTAAGTCCCGAGAGCTGAGCAGTCGGGAGTTTTGCATATTGTGTGGGTACAAAATCAAGATGTGGTTATGCAGCTCCAGCGTGCGAAAGAGGCAGGAGGGTTATCAGAATGAAACCCATCTTCTTTCTTTTGGCTGCGTCGTTTAAAGAGGATAGACTTTATTAAGGTTGAAGGCACAGATTGGGTGATAGAAGATGTTAGATTTATTGCTGTTTCTTGCAATGATTCCTCGCATTCCCGTGTCCAAAAAGTATGACTCTTCATCGCCTCTATTTCCGTGCCAGTAAAATGGGGATCACAACATCACTTATCTCACAGCAGTATTACGAGCTTGAATGAATTAATATCTCTGAAGCACTCTGATGGTACTTGCAAAGTCTTTTCATAAGAGCTCACGATTCCAGCTAGAAAACAGTTTTGTGCGGTGAATGCTGAGGTTAGAAAGGTGTGAAGCCAATTTAGCTTCCAAATGCTCTGGGCCTTGATGCAGCACCAGATAATCTGTGAATTCAGGTCCTTGATGCTGAGTGGTTAATCAGGATCAGACTCTGCCGCGCGCTGTCTGAAACCAATAGGACTATGCACATAATAATATGAGGCTGATCAAAAATCATGGTAGACACAGGTTCTGTGAATGATTTTTTTATGCACCTCCTAGTCATCTTGAAAGACAAAAATAATTCTTCAGGCTTTATGAACAGGAACTTTTTTCTGGGAGAACCTCTTATTTGCTGATTGGAAGTTTTTTACCCTACAAAAATAGCAATCTCATCAGGAGTTGTGGATGTGGAGTTCATGACAGTGTTAGCACTGCAGCAAAAGCTATTTTGCTGTTTTAAACTTGGGAGTTCTTCACTGGGCCCACGTGTTTATGATGACTAATTTCCCACTCTTATCTAAGAGTTACTTAATCTAAGAGTTCCCAGTGGGATAAATGGAATAGGAATGAGGGCGATAGTTTGCAGCTGTCAAGGTGAAAAGAGAGAAAATACCCACATATTGCACTAGGCGGGCTCTTAAAAAATGTGCTAGCTTTGCCAGGAAAGATAAGGGTCTCTCTATAGCTGTAAAGTTTCCATGAAAGATACTGTAAATGCTGCAAAAGTCGGGAAAATGGTCATCTAGACTGCCTTGGGAATGGTCCGCAGCCTGCACCACTGTTGCTTCATGCCACTGGTGCTCCTCAGTCTTACTGACACAGACAGAGCCCGTCAGCCTCAGTTCCCTCTGAAAAAGAGAGATAAAAGCACATTTCTATATCCTTTGGGATGCTTTGGTGCTGGGCTGGTGGCAGTCATGAAGACATGCCCAGAAACGCTGAGGTTATATGACTGTGGATATTCGGGGTTCTAAGGCAACAAGTGTGTTTCTGGATATTGCTCTTTTCCCCTAAACTCATTGCATCCCACTTGGGAAGAGTAGGAAACCACAGTGTAAATGCAACTTACTTGTACAAATAGCTCTGATTCCTGCTCTGAGGGTGTGAGGCTGTGAAAGGGGATGTCACAGCTCCCTAATCGTAGAGTTTCGTGTTAGCTCTAGCCCTACTGTGATGACGTGGGAACCTGCGGAGACTTAGGATGAGATTCATCTGCCCCAGCATGGGTAGATACCTACGTGAGAGCTAGTCATCCTGGGTTCCCTTTGGGGACGGTTGGAAGCAGCAAGTACCTCATGGGTGGCATTTTTCATCCTAACAGACATAGTTAGGACGGGTCAGATGAGGTGCTTTTTTCTCTGCTGAATATAATGTGAGCTCAGGGGATAAAGTTGGACATAGTAGATGTGTCTTGCAGCTGCAGTTGGGTCAACAGACTCAGGGTTCATTATCTGGAGGGCATGATGGTTGCCTTTAAAACCACTGCTCGATTACCACTTAATCCCACGGATACTCAAGCTTCTCTTGGTGGATATAAATGAATTACCCCAAGTTCTGCTGTCAGCTAATGAGTTGCTGAAAGCTCTCACTCCAGCTGAATCCTGAGGTGTTCCTGAATTAACTTGTAAATTAAGCAGAGGAATAGTGTCTGATATCATGCCTATCATTGATCAGGTTAGACTCTGTCTTTGTTTCACTCCTGGCTCTTTAAAATGGATGGGATTTGTCAAACTTGTGTTCCTGGAGTGAGGCATGTTGATAACTGGTGCTTGTGTGGGTATATAGGGCTGAATATGGGTTTCTCATTATACAAAGTTGAAAATTGCAGCTCAAAAATCACAAATGGTGTGGCACCCTCAAGAATAGCATTTAAATCTGCAAAGACCCAGCATTAGCTACAAGACTGCTTGGTGTTATAGTGTGTCTCTGGATGTACTTTTAAAGAATACCTCACGCTGAAAATTTAATTAATCAGAGAAGGGTTATCACATTACCAGCCTGACTGAATTATTTTTTAGTGAAAAAATATGTGTTTAAAAGTCTAAATGCTCCTATTACAATGACTAATTATCTTCAGAAAATTGAAAGCATGCAAGAAATTATCAAGAAAGAACATTTAGACATCATCTGTCTTCCTAAAAACACTTGTCTGAATGTATTAAGAAGAATATTATTGTAGCATAGATGTTGGCCATTTGGAATATAGTTTTTCTGCCTTCTCTTTAAGTGCATTCTTGCTAAATTTTTTTTTTTTTGATACAGTGTCTGAATGGATTAAAGATTTATTGAATTTTTTAACTGGAATGATTCTCTGGAGAAGATTGATTTCCCTACTGCCTCAGATTCAGTTTAATTTTTGTGTTACTTCTGAAATAATGAGAAATATACATCAAAGTAATGGAGAGAAGCAATGTCATGGAGCATTGGCGGCATGTCACAATGTGTGGGTCAGCAAGGAGTCTCGCCTCTTGTATTTATGAACTGTGACGGTATCGCAGGGATCGCAGCTTGCAGAAGCAAACCGATTGCCAAGGCCAGAACTAGTGGAGCATACACCCAGCCATCTGTAAATCTGTGTACTCTTATTCTTTATTAACTGAGGATCAGGGTTTATTAATTATTCAGGACTTGATGATGACATACCAGAAAGAAACATATAGTGAAACTCGATAATTTTACATTAAGCAAAATGGAGATGGTACTTTTACAGCCCAGCATGGGTTTAGAAAAGTAAAATTTACTTCTGCTCAGAGCATCCTTAGGTTTTTTAAATGGGAATTTAGCAATGGATTAGCCCTGTGTCAGTCATTTCCAACAGACTGAAAATTACAGGAGGGAAATAAACAGCATCCAGTTGTTCTTTCTTAGGAAATGATGCAAAACCAAAACAAGAAATGGACCAAAGAAATCCCAAGCAAAGAAAAAAAGGTCAATTATGTAGATTACACAAGATGCACAGAGAAATCAGCAAACATGTATTTGATGACCACTTTCCCAGTTGACACAAGGCAGAACTAACACTGTAAACACTACCTCCTGAAAAAGAGCCGAATCTTTGTAGTGAGAGCAATAACAGTTTAGACCATTGCTGGACCAGCGTGGACGAGAGAGGAATGGGATAGAGCAAGTGCTTGAGAAGAGCAGATTTTTAAGTCAACCTTGCTCTGGAAGCCAGTATGCCATTGAACTAAACCCTCCAAGTTCTGGGAGCCGGTGGTGTGCCATTGAACTAAACCCTACGAGCTTTGTAAAACTTCTGCCCGTGAAAATCTTTGGCTCACTACGCAGGGCTCAATGTCATGGTATGAATTAAATCCATTTCCAGTAGCTTTGGAGGAGATCTGGGCTAGGTGGAATGCCTTTAGCAAGGAAACTGAATGTTAATAACCAGCCCAGTGAAGCCTGTGCAAACAGTTGGCCAAAGAAAATGACAGCAAAATGAAAAATAAAGCACCTATTCCTCCTGCGTTTGCACGTGCAAGACAGGTTCAGTCCTGCTTCAATCCTTATGTAAGATTTCAAAGTAAAGAACTTGAGTCATATGTCTGAGCATGGCAAGATCAAGTGAAATTTATTCTTAGAATACCATCTTTTGTTTTCTAAATGTTTCCAAGGCTCAGAAAAGGACTTCTATTAACCTGGTGTAACTTTTGAGCCAGGTATTCCCCTAGTGTTCTCAATGCCTCCATTCAGCACGTTCAGGTATGCTTATATATCAAAAATGGAGAGAAGAAAAAAGAAATCAGTGTTCCGACACATTAATGGTCATACATAAAAAAGTAAGTGGATGTTGTGAATAATTGTCACATTATTTTTCTAATCGTTAAGAAAGACTGTGCTGGTGCCAGTAATAAATAAAAATGGACCAAGAACATTTTGGAATTACTGTGAAGCTTTTCATCAACAGAAAAGGCCTAGCCCTGCTGCTGTAATTACATGATGCATAGCGCAGTTGTCTCACCCTTTTTTCTCCTTATATGAACAACAACCACTCTGTCACGCTTGCTGTATTAAAACAACGGATATCTCCAAATAATTACTTGGTGCTAATCATGCTTTTAAAAAACATTCCTTCCAAATAATGGCATCCCTTTATCATTTGTGCTGCAAATGAAGACACATTAGTTTCTGGAGAGCAGCAACATCAACTTTCATCATGTCCACCCAACATAGTGAGTCCTGACATCCCTAATGCACTGAGGGAACTTTCACTGAAAGCCTAAACAGGCTTTAAAGAGATGCTGCAGCTGTTCTGAATTTTAGTGAGTGAAGAAGGCTCCATAGCCACAAGTTTCTGTCTCCAAACCCTTCCTTTCTGAGCAGAGGAGACCTTTTGCCTGACTGCATTTTCACAGTTGCCTGGCACGCGGTCACCATTTCTTGTTGTTAGTTTTCAACACTCACCACCCAACTATAGACCCCAGAGAAGGGGCAGAAAACTAATTCACTCTGATAGCTGATAGATCGAAGATTGCAGGAAAGAAACGAAGGCTTTTGGAGGAGTTTTTGCCTAGATTGGTTCTAGTTTAAGAGGTCTAGTGCTGTGTTTGGTTTGGGACAAAAAAAAATGGTGCAGCTTCTGGGTTGTGACTAGAAGAGGGTGTGTTACCATAGTTCAGCGACTCGCCGTTGTTGGCTGTATGGTGGTTTTAAGATTTTTCTGGCTGGTTTCAATTCCCATTGTGGGAGGAGAAGTGAGTACACACGGCTGGTTAACGCAGCTCAGCTGTAGCTCCCCAGGCGGTAAGTCCCTCGCTTCTGGGTGTACATCTGTGCCCTAGGATTGCAATAGGGAAAACAGCAGTTTTGGTCTCCCCAGATGTCTACGTCCTCCTAAAACATTGTTTAACTCAGAGACCACTAAGGTAGTGTGGGGCTGGAGCACATGGCACACAGGGAGCAGTTGCAAAGACTGTGTTTGTTCAGCCTGTTGAAGACATGACTCAGGGAGGAACTTTTTGCTGTCTATAAGCACCTAATAGGAGGGTGTAGAGAAGATGAGGCTTGACTCTTCTCTGAGGTGTGTGGTGACAGGACTAGGAGCAACAGGTACAAGTTACAACATGGGAAATTCCAGTTAGTTGTAGGAAAAACTTTTTTATTGTTAATGTGATCAAATGCTGCTGGAGGTTGCCCAGAGTGTCTGGGGGATCTCCACCCTGGAAATGTTCAAAATTTGGCTGGCCATGGCCCTAAGCAGCATGATCTGGTTGGATATGCTTTGCGTGGTAGGGTAGACTAGAGACCTCCAGGGTTCCTCCTAACCAAAATTACTCCATGATTAGTAATAAATCCCGCTGAAGACTGAAAACCCAGGAGTTGAATGAACATTTCTCTCTTGTTGGTTCCCCCACCTTGTGTTGTGGAGCTGGGCTCATGATCTGGGCAGTGGTCTCTGGGTGAGGGTAGGTTGTGGATGTCTCACAGGCAGGTGCCTGTGAGAGCCACAGACGGGGCGAGGAATGAGCAACTCGCAACATGGCGCCATATCCGCTATAGGGCAGGGCTTCCTGGTCAGGGGCTGGATGGGTTGGGAAGAGGTGGAGGAGCCCTGCCGTGAGCTGGGGAACACCGACTCCTGTGGGGCCACAGGTGATGGGTTTTTACTGGCTGTTCAGCAAGCCTAGACCTGGTGTTTCTTGCTTCCTCAGAAACTTCATGCAGCCGAAGGATGCTGCGTTTTCTGGCTTGTTTTGATCACCGCTCCTCGAGCCCTAGCCTTCAAGCTGGCCTCTGACTGCCACCTTGCACACCAGTGTGCTGCTTAATGTCACAGTGTTTTACTGACACCCCATCAGCGGAGCCACGCGGCTTTCCAGCCCCCACCGCCGAGCCTGCCAGGCCCTGTCGGCTGCTCCCCCATGCTCCTGCCCGTTTCAGCTGCTCCCAGGCTCCCGCCTCTTATGGATGTAGCTTGGTGCAAACAGAGACCTCAGAGCTTGGCATGGAGGAGAGACTTGAGATAAGTTAACCCCGATTTTTTTTTAATAAGTTCAGAGCTTGCTATACCAAAGCTGGAAGTTTCCTCCTTACTGGAAATGCCACCTTCTGCATCTTGCTATGTGCTTGTTAAAATGTACCCAGGAAAGCAATACTGGAGGCAAAATGGGACAGGCTGTCAGGGAAGCCTGGAGCATCTCTTTGGAGTCAGTGTGTTGCTAATTTTCTCTCAGACTAAAGAAATAACCTGTGGTTAAAATGGCACTGAAGTAAGCAGAGGTTTTCTGGACAGGCTCTTAAAGACCTTCAAAGGCAGCTAAGCGCTAGGGAATGGAGTGAACCGGGCTTGCCTGGAAATCAGTATCCACAAGCTCAATTTTCAGATTTTGGAAACTCAACCAGCTCATTTGTGTGCTTAACTAGCCACTCATCCTCAGCTGAATGCTCCAAAATTTTCAGCACGTGTGTTTTTGTCTACCCACTCTATGTCTACATTTATTATCTCCTCTTCCTGCTTCATAGCTGGTGTGAAGAGATATGCAGCTAGTGTTTTCAAAAAGCAAGAATATTTACCAGGATGCTTTCTTACCAGAGTTTTGAAACTTCCTTTATTTAAAAATCTCAAAATGCAGTGTGGGTGCCAAACAGTTAAACTGCAAAAAATTTATTTGGGATCAGAAAGTGAAGTATCTTCAGATCGAGGTTGTGCATTTACTTATGATCAAGATCAGCAGGGAAAATGTTAGGAATAAAATTGTTTTGAAATTTTTCCTCCCTTTTAATTGCACCTGCATTTTTGCCTCTCCCTTTTGAATCCCAAACCCAGTCTTGCCTTGCTCCCCCAAGGCATACATGTCCTGTCCTCCCACCTGGGCTGTCCTGTGCTTGTGATGGCTGCCTGGCCTGGCTTCCGAGGAACAGTGTCCTGACCTTGGACAGATTTCTTCCTATCCCTGGGGGAAGTCTTTTTCACATTTCACAACTAATTTTCTGGAGCCCTGAAGAGGAACACCCATTGCTCCTACTGAGAAAAAAAAAAATACTCAGGTTACTTACTAGTAAAAATGCTACTTAGTGAAACAGCCCAGATCTGAAGTCATCAGTAAAGAAGCTCTTGGTTTTCACCTAGCTCTCATTTCTTTGAGATACTTTCCTCAACTTACCAGACTCACTTGTTCTTCAGACAGCTCAGCTGAAAATGTGCTGGGTCTCCCCAAAATGCAAGAGCATTTTCTGGGCCTGACCATGGGCAGTTCAATGTCTTTCCCAAAACAAAAGGGCAGGGGGGTTATGTGAGCTGCATAGCACTGAGGGGAGCAAAGGTTGTGAACGTTAAGAGGAGCGTGTAAAAGCAATCTGGGTGAGAGGTGGGACTGGCTAGCAAAGGTCTGGTAGAAAACCACTCTGGCTTCCTGCTAGGCATTAAAGATTCCAAATTTTATGAACTTTGCTGGAGTTGTGCTAGCAAAGTGAAATGCATTTCCCGGTATAACTCAGCAGACTTCTGTTTAACAGCTGCAGCAGATCTCTGCCTGTGGAGGTGAACGTCGGAGCCTGCGGCTGGAGCTGGGGACAGCAAGTGTCTGTCTTAGAAAGGCTTTCTGCTCTCTTAAAGGCTGTCTGGAAAAAAAAGACAAATGCTGGTTGTACTTCACCATTGCTATAATAGGAGGATAAAGAAGGAAAGTGGAGGAGAACGAGCCAAAAGTAGAGAGAAGTAGGATCAGGGAATAGGGTGGTGTTAATCGTTCTCCCTCTGTCTGGGACTGAGTGAGACCATTGCCCATAAATCTCAGGATGCCACAGCACTCTAGTAATAAAATACCATCTCAGACAGTAAGACAAATGGATTTGAGGAATGCTTTAGGACTTCTTTGGCTTCAGACCAATGTTTTGGGTAGTTCTGTGTTTTCCAGTGTTTCACTGATGGGGCTGGAGGAGATGGCTTCTGGGTAGCCTAAGGCCAAATCCCCATCTGCCCTGAGTTAATGAGTGGCATGGGATGGGAAAGGTTAGCAGGGAGAGGTGGACTGGAGACAATTTCTTCTATTGTTGATTTGAAGTGATGGGAGGATAGTGTGGGCGCTTGGCAGAAGTTGGATTTAGGTAACATGGTCTGTGATGTGACTCTAGTTGACCAGCCAGGATAATTCTCCTACAACTGTTGTCTGGAGGGATTGGTAGCCAGTATAACACTGGCTAGCCCAGGTGGTGCTTGGCCTTGGGCAAGCATTTGCCAGGGTCTTCACCTTGGATTCACCCTATGGCTTCAATCAACTTCAGACAGATACATGCCAAACAGGTAGGAGACACATGGGGCATGGCTTAAGATCCCATCAGTCACTCCTAAACTTGCTTGTGTGGTACTGTGATAGCTGATCACAGTCTTCACACCCCAACAGTGCTGCATCCCTACTCATTTGGGGTGAAATGGGATCATGCGTGTGCAGCATGAAGGTGAGTTGACCTCAGTTGTTATTCAGAAGGTTTTGCTGTTTATGGGCTCGGTGATGGTGCTAATCCTGGCACTTTGGAAGGCACAGGGAGATGTGGGGTCTGCAGCAGTATTTTACACTGCTGTGCTTTGAATAAGGAGGAAAGCTACCAGACACATAATTCATTCCTAATACGCTATGAAGCTTTTTGCTGCTTGCCGCCCTGTGGATGTAATTAGTCATGGGATCTCTTTTTTAGATGTAATTACACCATTAAGCATACTTTCACTTCAACCACAAAAATGCATGGTTGGACTCCGTAATTACACCACTTAATGACATTACATAATTCTATGTAAGAGTGTATGAAGCAAACAATGTATGGCTCAGGCTCCCTCTGACTCGCTGCTGCTTTGATCTTCAAAACAGTCTCTGGGAGTGCAAACTCCGCATCCTGCATGTGGGTGAGTCGGGCTTGGAGAAGCCATTTTCTGCCCAGAAGCACTTCCACCTAGTGCAATAAGGCCTTCATGTTTGTAACTAATTGAAGGATCTGGGCTGAAGTCACTGGTTGTGCTGTTTTCAACTTTGTGGAGGTTGTTAGTGTTTTGATGACTATCATAGGCCAGTAGCTGCTGGGGTTGGTGTCCCCAAAGAAGGGAGGACTTTAGGGTTAGCCTGGTGAAGGACCAGAAATGTAAATAGACAGTGTGGAGGGGAAGACCAGGAGTATAACTGCAATGCAAGAGCATGGCCTTGGCAGGTTGTTGGACCTTTTCATGGGGACTGGGCTGGTTGGAGAGAAGTGTGCCTTTCTTCATCTGTCCTTGACCACAGTAACTACAGGTCTTGAAGTGGGTGGTACATCCATTTAGAAGGGACGGCAACTTCAGAGCATATCTAAAAGATGTTTGCTGCATGACCTTGGTGCCCTTCTCCTCGGACGGTGTGACCCACCAATGGCTGGCACTGTCCCTGGCAGTCCCAGTGAGGAAGCTCAGGATACAAGGGAGTGAGACACACCTGATGAGGGACATGTCCCCACAACGGGAGCTGGGTGCCACCCGTAAATAACGGTGGCTGTTGTGCACCCAGTGAATAGTGTTTCCTTAGCATTGCTTGTCTGACTTAGGGACGTTGCGGAGTAAGGCTGGGATATAGCCCACTTGGTGTGGCTTTCACCCATAGCTATCTCCTCCTGGACTAAAAATCCCTGTTCTTACATTTTCAATATTTTATAGTTTTGCCTTTTGTTTTTACTGCTTGCTTGGAAAAAAAAAAAAGCAAAATTGTGTTCATTATGTTTCTTTAGTTAAAAGAATCAAACGATGAGTCCAATCTTAAAAAGAAATTGAATCCAAACGACAGGAGCTTCGGAGCTGCAGAAGTGGCTCAGTTCCTCTGGGTTTCTAAATAAGTACGGGTCTATGAGACAATGTTTTGTTCCCGTTTCTTTTATACACAACATTGCGGAAGCTTTAAGTAAAATCTGTCCCTCAACAGCCATCCCTGGGATGTGCAGCTGCCAAAACAAAAATCAGGCAACAAAACTAGGCTTGTGTCCTGCAAGCAATTTATCCTGCTATATTTTTTCTTTCTCTTTAATCCCTTCCATTTAGTTTTCCTGACTTTTTTTTTAAGCAATACTGTGCCTGGCCAATGTTGCACCCTCACTCTTTGGGAGACCGCAGCCACTTCTGTACCAGACCATGGTTTCTGGCAGCACCCATGTGAGCGGCTCCATGCCCTGCCCTGGGTAAATGCTCCAGCTGCAGGGATGTCTGGAATGTTGGACTTCCATGGGACTGTCAGCTGAAGTATAAGTTAGTTTTGTATTTGTTGGTGTCTTATCCCAGTTCTCTCTCACAATTGCTCTGATACCTTTTCAGGAAATGGTGCAATGCAGGGTGTATTTGGGCTCATATGATTAAATTGCATATAATTCTGTGAAAAAACAAAGCTGGAAGTAAAACATTGCAATGACAGCATCAGCTTATTGCATTTCCAGTATCTGTCTCATGGTTACTAGAAGGACAGTTGAGGAACTTCTAAATTAATCAACTTCGTCTCCTTATAAAACCACTCAATTTCCTTTTCTAAGTTACATTACTCTGCATTTAGGCATGGTGTAATCATCTGCCCTTCTCACACATGAGCAAAATAAAGATAGATATCCTGAAAGCATAAGAATACTTGTTTTCAGCTTTCAAGAAAATACACTTTGTGGAAATGCTTGGATTTAAAGCAGATGTTTTCTGAACCCTATTGCTTTGTTTATCTTGACATGCAAAGGGAGCCTGCATGCCTCACACCTCGTAAAGAAGCACACAGTAATGGACTTTTTATAGGCTGAGGAAGCACCAATTCTGACTTTAGGGCCAATCTAATATTATGCATTATAATGTTTTCTCCAACTGCATTTTTGTTGTTGCTTTGGTAGTCTCTTTGTTCTCTATCTGATTCTCTGAAATTGTCTGCAGAATAGTAGTTTACTAAAGACAAGAGCTGTAAGTCTGTCAAGGAGTCAAGGAGTTTGGAGGCAGAAGCTGATATTTGCCATCAAACAAAGCATAGGCAAGAAGTTACTTCTGTTCAGAGGAGGAGATGAAGGGCACAGAAGCGGCTGTGCTACCCTGGCTGGTGCCCTCTGAAGGGCTGGTGGGGGATTTGAGGCCACTCCTAGCGCAGCTCCCCTTTGGTTGCTGAACAAAAAAAGGTCTGATGGATCTTTCCCGTTCTCTGGCAGCAGTGCCAGGCTGGACATGTGTAGTTCGTGCTTGTGTGCTTGGTTGTGCATATGGTGAACTGAGAGTCACGTGCACTCAGTAGGGTCAGAGGTGGAAAACTTGGTACAAAACTTGGTATTCTCGGCTGTAAACTGTGGCTGCAGTTTGGGAGCCTCTGGCAAAATTCACAATGAAAAGTCTTTTAGCAGCTTTAGGACACCTCTTTGCATGATTTTCACTGAAAAAGGACTTAATCGTGTGTGCACTAGCGATACTGACCAGCAGGTTTCCTGCTTAGCAATGTGAGCCCGAGAACGTTTTGCCTCTGCTTCTGCCCTTTGCCTTGGCTCCCCGTTGAATGCACCGTCTAGTTCATGCCCTGTGTCTGCTGCAAAAAAAAAATCCTTCCTGGCGATCATGATCATTGCATATAGGATTTTCCCAGGATGTGAATTAAAAGCATTGAATTTGTTGCTGCAAGTTGCCAGATCTCAACCCTTTCCAAATGAAATGAAAAGCTTCATGCTTTGGCTTAGCTCTTTTTGGCAATGTCATCATGCTTCCATTGAGATGTATACAAAGCTGGGCAAAGAAGGCTGGAAGCAGTAAACCTCCTACGTACCCTGCAGCCTGGAGGGGAAGAAGGTGACTGCTGTTTGCCGGAGGGATCATGAGATAAATTCTGTTGTGTGTCTTTGTATGTACCAAAAGTGCATGGATGAGCATGGTATGTGACAATATCTGGAAACACCAACAGTAACTGTTTTGCTCTGTTGGAGATACATGGCCACAATCCCAGGAGAACATCACTTTACTATGGCACTAGTGAGGTTATGAATGTGTGGCACAATTCTGGGGTGTCTAAACTCACAGTTTAGTGAAAAATTTTGCAAAACTGAGAACAGTGATAGTCGGTATTGTTACAAAATCTAGATTTTCTCCAGTAATCGCGTATGTGCAGGTTCCTCTTAAAACACCAAAGCCCCTCAGTGGAACCTCTGGTTATCTGAAATAAAGCAGAAGGAAACTTGGAGCCGGCCTTGGAGCAAGAAGCATTAGTGATATTTAGAACTTTTCTCCTAGAGTAAATAGCCTCCATGTTGGCTTTTCTTGAGAATTGAGTTCCTCTCTCCAATGTCTTAAATACGATCTGTAGGTGAGTGTGCAGATGTGAACCAAGGGCATGGCGTGTAGCCCACAGATTCACCATGAACAATTATGTGTCTCAGTTATTAATCTGGATACTCATCTAAGCATAGCTGATTTTCCAATAAATGAAAAAAATCTTAAGTGCGATCTCTTCCATGTGAGTTACCTCTACACTATCTCTTTTCATCCTTCCCCCCCTGCTTCTGCTTATAAATGTGTAATTTCCTGAAAAAATTCCCCCTACACATGTATTTTTAGGCTTGTGTTTGTTTACCAGAATCTGTCTGAAGGCTGGCTAAATAGCTATTCAATATCCACTCATTGATTTCCTAGCTCTCATTAGCTTAAATACTTACTCGAAGCAGAGGGTAAGGAGGTCTTAATCTTTTATTTTAAGAGCATTTGGTTTTAAGATGGCCTTTTGTGATCTGTTGTATCTGAATCAATTTAAAAAGGGACCATTTATATTATCTTTCTCCTTAATGTTTACTTTTTGGCATGAGCAGCTGGTTGTTTCTGTTTTATAGTACTTTGAAACGGAAACTAAGTTAGATATAGAAATTAATGAGCTCACTGATTGTTTGCCAAAGAAAACATGACATGGAAGATCCATGTAACAAATTAACCCCAAGATTTCCCTGAGAAATGTCATTTCCTTTATCTGGAATAACAAATGTGGAACAACCTAATGATTAAACTTATTATTTTGTTTTTTTGAGGGGGTCACTGTGCTTTTCAGAAGGCAGCATTATCTAAGGCCGCATTAGTAAACCCTGAATGCTGTTCCCAGAATTGATCTTAAATGTCCTCTATTAAGTGATTTCAATTTTGTAATCCTCTGGTCGCCATCTATTACATTGAAAACTCATATTTTTGTTATAAAATGCTTTCTCATATTTTTGTTATAAAATGCTTTGAGACCTGTAGTAAAGTGCTCTAGAATAGCCAAATGAGAACATTTGTATCAGTAGCATGATTTGAGCCATGCTTCAGCCCTTTGTCTCTTCTTGGGCAGGGAACACATTCCCTATACAGTCCCTGTAGCTCACCAATATGTTTTATCTTGGTTGGTTGTCATACATACCAAGGTCTGGCTTTTCATACTGCCAAGGCAAGATTTTAAGGACAAAGAGAGTCAATTAACAATGCATTTTTTAGAGGCAGAGATGACTCCCATGTAGGAAGGTCCAAGAAGAAGAATTGGACCATGAAAGTGGAGAAAATAAGTAGTACTAGAAAGGGTTGTTTGGTGAGGGTTTTTGGTTTTTTTGTTTGGTTTGGTTTGTTGTTTTTTTTTTAAGTTGGCTGTTATTTACATTTGAGACAGAAATGCAGGAAACTTTGAAGGAAGGAAATTAAAAAGAGGATATGAAAATGGTGCAATCAACACTTTGCATGGTTTTAACACAAACCCTTCTAATTTTCTTAAACTTTGCAATGAAGAAAAAGGATCTTTCATGGGGGCACACCCAGACAGCAAAAGTGTCTTGATCTGCTCTGTGATTTCAGTGGGTCTCACTGAAAGCCCAGTGGTCAGCAATTACATTTCATTTCCCAAATCCAGCAGTTGGCTGCAAGAAAATGCTTTTTTCTGGGGGATGAGCAAATAAATCATTACACAGTGATAGAAAGTATTAGTCTTTATTATACAGTTAAATAAATTATTACAGTTTTGAAAACTTAGCTCCACAGGACAGTTTTAAAATCATGTCTCCTCCTCCAGTTTGCCAAAGGACACAGCTGATTTACTGAGGCTGACGCAAACAAGCCCTCGTGGTTACCATCCATTTGCCCACCTATAGCATTTGTTGGTGAAAATGCAATATTTACCGATGCCTAGATGAATGCTTTTAAAATGCTTTTGTTGGCCTCTTTGCCCAAGCA
>VZTL01048317.1:0-25583 GCA_013400535.1 Scopus umbretta
CGGTCAAGTTCCTATGTTCATCATACAAATGGTGGTAGTACGTAAGTTAGTATGTATTTTACCTTAGACTTTTAAGATACCCTCACTTTCTATGTTGAGGTGTGAATCACAGAAGTTCAGGTTAAAAGTAGATTATGTTATGGATACCTTTTTTCAGGTGGCAGTGACGTAATACGAGGCACTTTTCAAAGAGTTATACAGGACTTTACATTTAAAAGCATCCTTCCTTTAAGTCGCAGTTATGTGGTTTTTTGTTTTTGTTTTTTTCCCAGCACCCTGGTATGGTGAACCAAGGGTGGTAGTCACTTAAACCCTGTTTAGCTAATACCAGATAAAAACCTTATGGTGCAGACAGGAAGATGGAATTTAGGTTTTTTGGCTATTATGTGATTGCCCTGATGCTGTACTTTGTTTTCCTACAGGCCCCTGCAAAAGGCATTACATGCCTTGTGCTAAATAAGTGGAAAAGAGGAAATATTCAACCCAGACAGGAGCCTAAATTCTGGTGTTTCCTAACTTTTGAGTGTTTGGCGTAACAAACTGAAGAAAGTATCTTTTGTGGCTCTGTGTACTGAATAGATCTGGGATGTTTTATTCTAACATTTAGGAGTCATCGCTTCTGTAATTTTTGTAGAACCACAGGAAAAGAGGGTTAGAGGACACTTAGATACCATCTAATTTACCTTTTTTCCCTCTAGATAAGATCAACTACACTTATGTAATTTTGGTCAAATATATGCTTTGCCTGGTTTTGGTGGTCTGTGATGACAGAGATTGTATATCATAGCTGAATACTGGTCTAGATGTACTATTAATAAATTTTACTTTTTTTTTCATAACATCTAACTTCAATCTTTGCTCTATTTTAAACCTATTTCTTCTATCTACTATTAATTTGGTAAGTAGATCATCTTTTTTTTCATAGCAGGCAGCTTTTTGCCTGTGTAAGGTGAAGAGTTGTTTACTTTGAAATTTCCCAGTTCCAGCCTAAATGATGTGGAAAGAGAGTGGGGAAAAATTAAGTCTAATGTGTAGTTGCCATTGATTTATTTCTTTTCTAGGGATTCCTTTTGGAAAATGCCAAACCGGAGGTTTGCTGATGGCGAGGTGGTGATGGGCCGTTGGCCAGGAAGTGTCCTGTACTATGAAGTACAAGTGACTAGTTACGATGATGTTTCTCATCTTTATACTGTTAAGTACAAAGATGGGACTGAACTTGCGTTGAAAGAAAGTGATATAAGGGTGAGTACACATTTATATAACTATTGGTATTTCTAGTGGAAGATTATATTGGTTTTGTGATGTAGATAAAAATACAACTTGTAAGGCAGCTATCCAATTACAAGTTTTCATTAACTGTGCCTTCAAGGAATTGGTGCTAAATAATAGCTCTTTCCTATGTGACACCTCAAGTAGAAGTTCAGAATGCTAACCCTGTTTTTAAAGAAGTGCAGTTGTTTTCTTTATGTTGAAAAAACAGTGATACATGTGGAGAAAACCAAGTCTGATTGTTCAGGAGCTCTATAGCATGATTGTTCATGAAAAATTGTTTTCAGCTCGCTTATAAAGCTAGTAATCAGAGGGTTGATACTAATTTGATTTTTTTTTTCCACTTCTAAATAAGAAAATGTGAAAATAAATGCAAGCATGTAGTTAAGGATCACTGTAAATACAAATGGTGCATACCCTTTAAGCACATACTTAAAATATCTGTGAATAGGTTGTACCAGTTTAGGTCCCCAAAGGTTTCATAAGGTATTTTGCTCTATTTGTGACAATTAGGGACTTTTGAAAAGAGGTCATGTCATATGTATATGAGCACATCCCTTCCTCTTTACATATCTTTATTATTTCATTTTCTGTTACTAATAAAGGCCTTTAAAACTCGGCATACAAGTTTAATTTAAATGTAAAATGTGATAACACATGAGACAAAAAGCTACTTGAATGTTTGCTGGGGTTGATTTTTAAGGCCTGCGCTGAAACCTGTATGAGTTCAAAGCTAACTTGTTTTTTATGTGAACTGTAGGGGCTCTTTTGGTGGCAGTGTACATGCCCTGTAACTGGCCTTCTCTTTTGGGACAAAATGTTTCTGCCTTGAGCTAGACAACGATTTTCACTGCTTTAAGACTTTCTAGCTTGTTTACTTCTTGCTTGCAGGTTAGAAAACTCAAGCTGAGAAAATACCTTTCTTTGTCATAAAGCATTTGTGCCTTATAAAAGTTGCATTGTGGCAATCTTATGTGGGAAGATTAGCATTGTAGACTTCACAGAGAAATAAAACTGAGGGCTTTGGGGGAAAACTGTTTATGAAATTATCACATCTAACTTAATGATTTAGCCAACTCGCTTTTTAATGTTGATTTACGCTGTGGTACCTTAAACATATCATTGCATCTTGATATGCCAAGTGTATTGATAAAGCTAAGTAATTGAAAAGATAGAGACGACTATCATTTTATTTACTTGTGCAAAGGCTTAGGAGGGTAATACGCTTAAGAGCTTGGTGCTCACATTGATAACTTATATCCATATCCTGATTTCTGCAGCTTTGACAGGAATTGTCAGTGGTTGGACTTTTTGACAGGATTACTTGGGTATCGCCAGCAAAATGACTATGCTGTAGTTGCTCTTTCTTAACAGCTTTTGTACAGCATCAGTAAAGCAAATAAGAGACAATTCTGTAGAACTGTATGCCAGAGTCCTCATCACAAAACAACCCAAGTTTCTAAAATTGTTCTTTGGAAGATCTAAGATAAAGTTTCGCTTTCTTCCCTTCTTTTAGTCACAATCATCATTCAAGCATAGGAAGAGCCAGTCCTCTTCAAGTTCTCCCTCCAGAAGAAGCACTAGCAGATCTCGATCTAGATCACCTGGTCGGCCAGCAAAAGGCAGACGTCGTTCTTCTTCCCAAAGCAGAGAACATAAAGATGACAAAAAGAAAACCATTCAGGAGACCAGCTTAGCTCTACTGGTATTTGGTTTTTTTGTTTGTTCTTTGTGTCTGGGTTTGGATTTTTTTAAACCAGATTTTTGCTATTTGTGGAAGATTTGTTTCATGCATACTGGGTTTATTATTGTAAAAGCTAGCTGAAGTTCATGTTCCCTGAACATAATCATGAGCTGCAAAAGTATACCTTGGAACTGCCTTTTTTTTCTTTGAAAATAGGCTTTCTAGCTTGCCGGGTTGTGAGGAAATTCTTGATACATTGTTAAGTTCCACTTGAATTTGGTAGTACAGTAAAGTTCTCGGAATTCAAACAAACACAGATTCTTTAATATTTTAATATTGAAGTCCTTGTTAGCCATGCTTCTACTTGTGAAATGGGGCAAAGGAAGTTAGTGCTTTTAAGATACATTGATCAATACATAGCAGGTAGGTATCAGAATTTGAAATAAAATGAGTTCTGTTTTCAGTTCTGTTTTCATATACAGTTTATTAAAATAGTAATGGAAAACGTGATGCTTCTGTGGGAGAATTGCTGCAGAACTCAAGTGTGGAATATATGTACATATATGTGTGTGTATATATGCCTTTGCTGATAAGATAGCAGAACTGTGTTCATTATAAAAAATGTCCTGTAAGGATTTATAAGTTTATCAAATATCTGGGGTTTAGCTGAAATTTATCATGTTTGTTCTTGGCCTTTTTGTAAAGGTTATATTGAATACTAAAAATGGTTCTGGTGTTCTGTAAGTGAAGTAAAAGTAAAAAAGTAGTAAAGGTGATATTTCTATATAAAGAGACAAACAGCATTTCTTCTGCCTCTTGTGCTCTTGAGATAGCTACAAGTGATACTTGTCCCTTGAATTGGAAATGCCTTCTGCTGATCTATTGAAAATAGATAGGTTTTAGTTAGGTTTCAACAAGGCTAAACAAGACCAATCTAAACTAGATAGGTAGGTTTAGTTTGGTAAATTGCTACTACTAAAAGCGTTCTTTGGCACTGAAGTTGTTGTCGTTTTTGTTTTGCAGTGAACTACTTCGAGCTGTGTGACCCAGGGCATAGCCTGTGGACCATATGCTCGTTTTAAGTAGTTTGTAGCCAGCAGCTACACTTTACTTCAGACAAAAAGGTTAAAATATCTTTGCTGTTTTTCTCCTGGCTTCTGATTGAGGAGTAGGATTGATTTGTTGGTTGTTGTATGACTGGAATGACCTAGTCCTTTTCAACAAAGCTTAAGTTGAAATAAAACAAAACAGATGAGTCCTGTCTTCCCAGAGTTGTGTAAGCTAGACTCATTAAAAGAATTTTTGTAAGAGAATTTATTTCTTAGAAAGATATTTAATGGAAAACCAGCCTTTAAGTCCATATAGGACACTGAAATTTCGTCTGCATTCCTAATAGAATTACTAAATAGACATGTATTTTCTACTTGGCAGTTCCTAATGATGAGTTAAAAATAACTTCAAAGCTGTATTCTCTCTTAATGTCACTGTTTATTAGAAAAAAAATTGGTAACCTTTTCCTTTTCTTAAATGAGTTTTCTTCCCTTGTTTGTGAGCCGAAACTGTCCATACTTTGGATATTGAACCCACTTGTTTTCCTGTGGAGAAAACCAGAGCAGTTGCAGTTGAAAAAGAGCTACATAGCTAGTGTTCTCAATTATTCATTATATACTTACACTTAATGCAGCTGTTATTTTCAGAAAGCTAAAACTAGCTTTTCTTCTTTTAACCAGAAACCGAGTGAGAATAACACCAGAAGGTACAATGGTGAACCTGACAGTACAGAAAGAAATGACACATCCTGCATAATCTTGGAGGTATGAACATTGTATTTACTCTTAGTTTTATGTCACATTCTAACTTGGTTTTCTCAGAAATCCCTAGAAAAGGGCAATACAGTAATCAAGGAGAAATAGAATGCAACATAAAACTTAGAGGTCAAGTAAGTTTACCATTCAGGGGAGAGGGAGATGAAGTTGTCAGAAGGGAAGAGTACTAGAGCTGCGTAACATTCGTTTTTCTTGTTTGGTTTTTCCATCAGACCCTCACTGCTTGCTTGTTTTCATTCCCATGCTTTTACACTGTGAATGGTTGGCCACAGAAAGTGATTTTTTTTGTTGTTGTTTTAAAAAGCCAAATCAGTTCTTTAGTCCCGATTGTTAGCTAATGCACAGAGTTATGGCAGAAAGGAGGGGAGAAGGGTGGGAATGGATGACCTGCGCTGGAACTGCTGCTGGTAAGTTATCATGGCCTATGTGATCACAATCTAATCTAGATCACAGACTGCTAAACGGGGTTCAGCAGTCTCTTCATATGAATGCATAAACTCAAGTACTGTATAGAAGTAGAACACATTGCATATTGGTGTCTTATAGTGAATAATGTCCTTCTAAATAAAAAATATTGGCGTAAACCAAGGTAAAATCATTGGGACTTTTTTTTAGTAGATTCCTTTTATTCATTAACAGCAAAAGTTGAAACCAGACCTGGAAATAGAGCGTGTGATTGAACAGTACAGTTTGCGTCCAAGAAAAGAAGAAAAGAAAAAAGAAGAGATATATTCAGAGAAAAAGGTTTTTGAGACAATAAAAACAGTTGAGAAAATACCATCAAAAACAAAGGAGCTAGAGTTTGGTGGAAGAATCGGTATGTGTGCAAATCGTCGCGATAGTTGAAAGTGACCACTTTTATGGTTTTTTTTTACCTATTGACCATACTGTCATGTCAAGAACTGTTTTTCCAGTTTTTGGACCCTGGTTGCAGAATCCAGAGTCATATGACAGACAGTGTTTCACGTAGTCTGTACTCGTATTGGTGGCAGTCAACAAACTGTTAACCTGGTTCTCTTGTGAAATATAGTGAAGGTCTTGAGCTTCCCTTGCATGCTGACAAATATTTCCAAATTAAATTTAAGAAGTAACTAGCAAAGTTCTTACACTTTCAAAACCTAGGTGCTTCAAACTAGACAGTAAAGTATTCTTTATACAGTTTTTCTGAACAGTTTTAAAGGGATGCAGTGGGTGCGATCCTTTGGTTTGGTTATATGACTCTATATGGGAGCGAGAAGAATGTATCCCATTACGTGACTGGGGGAATTGCTGCTGTCTTGCTTCAGTAATAGATGACAGCTTCTTTGTTATTAAAGTTAACCTCAAGCTTTATTAGTGGGATTGAAACTTTTTTTTTTTAATTTTATATATTTATCTTCTAATATGTCATGATGTCTGTTTACAGGGACCTTCATGCTGATATTTTTCCTGCCTGCTACTGTATTCTACTTGCTGTTGATGTGCAAACAAGATGACCCCAGTCTTATGAACTTTCCTCCTCCTCTCCCAGCACTTGAAAGTCTTTGGGAGGCTAGGGTGTTTAGTGTTTTTCTTCTGTGGTTTTTCCTTCAAGCTCTGTTTTACGTACTGCCAGTTGGAAAGGTAAGCTGTTCAGTAGCAATTGGGTCTTTATGGATAATTAATTTGTGTGTTAGGCTGGAAGGTACGGTATGTTCTTAATGCAGTGAATTTGAAAGCGAATGAATTAGCTTTCCATATTAAGTTGGACTATGGCTATGCAGATTTCTGTAAGCTTAAAATAGCACAGTTAAGAATTTAATGGCTGTGCATTTCACAGTCTTACAGGAGAAAAGGCAGAAGGCATTACATAGGAGTTCAAATCAAAGCATGGATAAAACTTGCTTGATAGAATTCTAGAAGAATTTCAGGTATCTGACTCTTAAATTGACAGACTGTTTGCTACTCGGTTTCTTATTGATATCCAGTGGTTTGGAATGTAAACTTCACTTACGGGAAGCTATCAACCATTCTAGCCACGTGCATATCGGGCAAATGCTCCGTTTCCCTCTTTTTGTGACTTGAGGGGTACTGGCAGGTTCTGAAAGAATGCTATAATAAATAGACCATTTAATCATGTTGTTCTATTGCTATACTTGTTTACAACGATTGGAGCTGTTCTGTTTTCTTGAGGCTGGTTAAGAAGAGATTTTTTTAAAAAAAAGTTTTTATTTGAAACTGTTACCCTTTTTCTTTTGATACTTAAAGTATGTGTTTGAGAACAAACCATGATCTTCAGATTTGAATGTGTCAAGGTGGTTACATTGACTGAATGTCTTTATGGCAGAGATGGGCTTGATTTCCCTCCCCTACCAGTGCCCCCAGGAAAGACTGTTGAAACACTAGTATTTTATTCTTCCTAGGTTGTAGAAGGCCTGCCTCTTTCAAATGGAAGGAAACTGCAGTACCGCATAAATGGTAAGCGTGTTCCGGTTGCTTATTCTGAAATTTGATGACCACTACCTGATTTGTGGTGCTCAGTACCATAAGATACAAATGGTGAAAGATACACTCTGTGGTCAAACTAGGTATCCGTTGTAAATCTTTCATGAAACAGGATGAGCCTTTTCTTGGAAGGAGGTTAATGATCTGCCCCAAGAGCAAGATACTGCACTATACAGGGCACCTGGTCTGCATCCAGTTGTGACTGGTGACTCCTGTCATATACCTTACATAATTGCTAAATGGGCAGATGCCTATCGGAAGTGTTAGTAATGCTCATGGAACAAGGACTGTTCCTTCGAGGAGATGTTCAGGAGTGATTTGAAGAGATGTTATCCCATGTGTTTAGATCATCTTGGATGTCTCTGATTTACAGACTAATAAGTAATTGATTTAAGGTGGTTTTATTCTTGCCTGACAAAGGACAGTTCTGAGTCCTTACTCAGATCTGATTTCACTTCCTATGAATAAGGCAAGTTTCTCATCTAGGTGTAGAGTATGGTTTAACATATTTCAGCAGTCCTGCTTTTTCAGGCTTAAATAGAAAACTCTGCTTTGATGTCTTGCAGCTGTTCCAGACTACCTATTTGATTAATTGGTCAGTTCAAGGACACCGTCTGGTGGTAGTGGAATCCAAATGTTATATGAAAAAGTTGAGTGGGGTTGTGTCATAATCTGGTGAGATGTACCATTTTAAAGTCGGAATAGGGCTGTAAATCATAGAAGCAGAGTGAATATCATCTTGTGGAAGTGAGTCATATTGAGGCTGCCTCGTAACTTGTTTCATTTTGGACTTCTGTCTTTAGTAGGGGCATAGTCCTGCAGTTTTTTTTTCTGTATGCTGCTAAAGGGAGGAAATAAGCTACATGATTTGGATGGTTGAAAAAGGAAAAAGTAAAAAAAAAAAAAGGGGGGGGGGGCAGAAAAAAAGGAGAAGCCATCATCTTGCTGCTTCAGAGGTTAATTCTCAAAGCAACTTTGAAAGCTGCATTGAGGAAAGGAGGAAGAGCAATGACAGGACAAGAGGCAAAGGGCACAAACTGAAATACAGGAGGTTCCATCTGAACATCAGGAAACACTTTTTTTACAGTGACCATGACTGAGTGCTGGCACAGGATGCCCAGAGAGGTTGTGGAGTCTCCATCCTTGGAGATATTCAAAAGCCATGTGGACACGGTCCTGGGCAACCAGCTCTAGGTAGCCCTGGCTGAGCAGTGGCGCTGGGGTAGATGAGCTCCGGAGGTCCCTTCTAACCTCAACCCTTGTGTCTGTCTGAGAGGGTCCGTAGAAGGTTACTTAGATGGGAGCTGTATAGAACTGCTTGCTTGTATTTGGACATCATTCCATTCTACGTGATCTTATACTCTCAAAGTACAAAAGTTTTGTGTTCTAGGTTTTGACTTGATAGTTATTTTAATACTTCAATTACTGCTATCTGTATCGAGGTATATATGAAGACAATAATGTTTTAGTCTTTGAGTTATCTGAGTTGTCCCACAGATAAGATTTTGTGATCTGCTATTATTATCCAGTAGTAGTGTCAGTGTCCATTTTTCCACTAAAATCTGAAATTGGATCCTCTGTTGTAAAAAACGTAGTAGCGCTCAGAGTGTTCCTGCCTCTTGTCCTTTTGATGAGGAGCACAGGAAATTTCACGGCATAAATAGAATGTCTTAGATGTATTGCTGTGCCCTGGAAGTTTGAACCTCAAGAGCATGGGATGTATAAGATATTACTGGAATATAGACAGATCTTAGAAGAAGTAAAAATGTAGAAAGGCTGGACTGGGTAGGTTCTACTAGAATGATTTTTTGTTTTGGCTAATATGTTTTTCTTCTACATTCTTTAGGGTTTTATGCTTTTATTTTGACTGCTGCAGCTATTGGAATTTTATTATACTTTCAATTTGAACTTCATTATTTGTATGATCACTTCATGCAGTTTGCAGTGTCAGCTGCAGCTTTTTCTATGGGGTTGAGCATTTATCTGTATATTCGGTCACTGAAAGCACCTGAGGAAGAACTAGCACCAGGTGGAAATTCTGGTGAGTTATATTGTTGGATAATTTCTTTCCTATTGTTTGCTACGTTTTCCCTTTTATGAATGGAAGGCTAGCTTTAGGTCTGGTTATTATAATACTGTGACTTTTACTTTCTGCTGATGTAAAATTCATGTTGCAAGTTAAATGGAAATTTTTTTGTTCACACTCAAGAGACTATAAAATACTTAAAATTTTAGTTGGATTATCTTGAGTAGGTTACGCAAAAATATCTTGGCTGGTCTAGTTCCGTAGTGATGAGAGGACAGTGCCTTCCTTTCTGTCTTCAGCGTTTGTCTAAGAGGTTTGTCTAGTTTGCTTGATGGTGCCCCTGCTGTTGGCCTTTTTCTGAAACAGCTGGGAATGGAAAGAAAAACTGAAAAATCTAGACATTTTGGCAGTGGGAAGTCAGGTACAGAACGTGAAATTACCATGTATTTCTAAACTTTTATTTTGCTGTGCACTTCTAAATCTGGTTCGCTGAATTGAGTTTTTTCAAAGAAATTTTGATTCAGTCATGAGACTGCCTCCCTAGAACCTATCAATTATATGCATATGTTTTTTTAGGATGAAGGATTGATTGAGAAGTCAATTAGCATTAAATATTAAACTGCCTTTAAAAATGATCATAGGGTGACTAAGAAAGGGAGTTCATGGACAGAACATCTAGTGTATTAAAATGAGGTATTCAAATATCCTCAGTTCCTTTGTCAGTGCAGCATGTATGTGTATGAAGGGAAATAATAAATGATCATAAATAGTTTTTTTTCTTTGAAAAGGGCAGTTTTAGTCTCTGTAAGTGGCATAGTAGCATTCTGTAACTGTTCTGCAAAGTGCTTGTTACTTACTAACTCAGTGCAGGACATCTTGTTGAAGTCAAGGTATTGTATTTTCCTTCTTGTCCACCTCTTTTGATGGACAAGTAATTGTCACAGCTAAAGGGATTCTTGCTCCCAGAGAAGAGCAATGAAGTAGGAGGAAGAGTAGAATTAACTGATACCATAAGATCATGTTCATGGAAACTGCGATGTGAGCTTCAGGATAAGGCTGAAAATAAAGAAGGAACAAGTGTCAAGGAGAAATAAGCCTACAGTAACTTCTAAAGTTCTAATAAATAAAATATTTGGGGACTCTTAAAATACAAAACGTGGGGTTTGCTTTGTATTTTGCATGTATTCACATTTTTCTTGCCAATCTAAAGGCTTTTTAAAAAATTTATAATGAGAGAAATTTTGTTGAAAGTAGGAACTGCTTTATGGGGAGGAATGTAGTGGCAGATAAAAGGAAGAGTACTGCTAACAAAGACTGTGTCTTGTCTGCAGGGTATTTTATTTATGATTTTTTTACTGGACATGAACTAAACCCTCGTGTTGGCAGTTTTGACCTCAAATACTTCTGTGAGTTGCGTCCAGGATTAATTGGCTGGGTGAGTCAGTAATCTTGGCTATTTTGTTTGCTTCAATATTATACAAATGGATTATTTTAGGAAAATTTCTACATTCTAGCTTCTTTGCTTTGTGGGAGATGAAAACCCTTCTTAAAATATTCATATGTTGAGGTTATACAGCTTCAGAAATGTAGTTAGTTGCAAGCTGTGGCTTGTGATATAGGTTGTTATTTTTTGAATTTTAAACATTGACAAAAACCATCTGTATTAAAATGGCCTATACTGTAATAGAAAAGACAACTTTCTTTTGCAAGGAAAACTTGTAATAAAGTATTTTCTGAACTAGGTTGTTATAAACGTGGCAATGCTCTTGGCTGAGATGAAGATACACAATCAAAGTATGCCATCCCTGTCAATGATACTTGTGAACAGCTTTCAGCTTCTTTATGTGGTGGATGCTCTTTGGAATGAGGTAAATGACAATTGTATTAAACTGTTACCACTTCTAATTACGATGTTAAATGAATGAAGCTTTGTAAATTCTAAATTCTGTCCTCCCTGTTTCTAGGAAGCTATTTTGACTACAATGGATATTACCCATGATGGATTTGGATTCATGCTAGCATTCGGAGATCTGGTGTGGGTTCCGTTTGTCTACAGTCTGCAGGCCTTCTATTTAGTTGGTCATCCTACTGCAATTTCTTGGCCTGTTGCTGCTGCAATTACTATTCTGAACTGTAAGTTACAGTAAACGTTACTGGTAGTAACAATGTGGTACTGATTTTGCTTCTGTGAATTGTGAGGTGAAGCTTTAGCCAAGACGCAGTAATCATGTCTTCTATAATCATGTCTTCTATATTACCAGCATGTGTCTGGCTACTGTTCAGTACAAAGATTATAATAAATTCTTATTTTATTAAATGAAGGATAAATGAAACTCTGGACACCTAATTGATCTGTCAAGAGGCATCTTTTAGATGGTTGCTGTCTGGAGTTGCAGAAGCAACTTAAAACATTTGGAATGAAGTGTAGCAGATGCCTTTTAAAGTCAGTCTGAGTGACTGTGAGTGACTCTTAGAAAAAAGAAGTCAAGAGCTTGTCAGCTATGTTTTCCTGAACCTAGGGAAGAAGAGGTTTTGTTGTTTCACAATTTGCATCTCCTTCCCTGATGCCCATAGTTACAAACTCATGTCAACAGAAAACATCTCCTTTTTTTCTAGCCGAGTGCTTTGAGAAAGGATCTTGCATCTTTAGGGGACCTTAAATTTGTACCAATATGGCCTTGTAGTTTTTCCCTTTTATCTAAGTAGTAAACCTAAAAGAAGTAGGTTTTTGTAGATGTTACAAAGAATTTAAACACTTGGAAAGAATATGAAGGTGTACAATTTAGTATGTGCAATCCTGAGAAATACAACATTTTTTTTTTCATTTTCAGTTAAGTGGTGTGGTGTCTTTTTTTTTTTTAAGCATCTTTATTTGAAGTATGTTGTGATCATGTTTTTTCAATGCAGCCTCAGAAAAAGCAAATTTTAGCTGGCTTGTGAAAATGACAGGGGGAAATGAATTTCAAAATTAGATAGTACTTCATTATCTGGTTCTTTTAATATTGTGAACTTGTAAATAGTTGGACAGTTTATGGAGTAGGCACTGTAGCAAACTACTGGGCTGCTAATAGAGCTATAATCTTACAAACATCACCTTGCACGAATTTCAAACTCTATGTTCCGTTAATAAACTGTAAGACAGATATAAATGTCAAAGTAGATGTGAAAATAAAGCTTCTCCAAAATCTTAAAAGTTAGTCAGTTATGTGTAAGAGCATATGGAATGCAGGTTTCCGATAGCATTTCTGTCTTGTTAGAGGTCTGAGAACCAGAGAATACCAGTTATAACTGAGATATATCTCTGAGGAAAAGACTTTGATGTAGTAAGAGTGGCAGAGAGCATGAGTGCTTTTGTTGAAGGAAATAAAACTGGAAAATACTGAAAATGCAAAATAAATAATATTTATTTTCAGGTGTTGGGTATTACATATTCCGTAGTGCAAATTCTCAGAAAAATAATTTCCGAAGGAATCCAGCAGATCCCAAACTGGCCCGTAAGTTCATTTTTTAAATTTGTTCAATGGCTATACAATGTCTCTTTGTACTATTTAAATGCAGATTTCAGTTGTTGTATTGACTACAATACTCCTATTCACAGATCTGAAATTTATACCCACTGCAACTGGAAAGGGGCTTCTTGTTACGGGTTGGTGGGGTTTTGTTCGTCACCCTAATTACCTCGGTGACATCATCATGGCTCTAGCATGGTCCCTACCCTGTGGTAAGTTGCTGAAACTAAAGTGGACTTCATCAAAAGTGCTTGTATGTTTTGGCCTCTGACTGGGTTTGAAATGCAAAGCGATAATTATTTGAGACACTAAAATATTAATTGAATGGCAAACTTCTGTGTTGTAAGCTTAATGCGACACCTACTTTCTCTTACATCCTGTTCTTTATATCTTACTATAGATTGGACATATCACACTGTAGATCTGACTGTTTTTTCTGACTATTATTCAATAACGGTGGGGCTTGCTAATAAGTTGTTCCTTACCTTCTTTTAGGCTAGTGGCTGTGCTATAGTGTTTTCAAAGGTAGTTCCCAGAAAGTGGGAGTTTGCTTTGAGACAAGGTCTACCACACATAGAGATGGACTTAAAGCATTTAATTTAAAAAAAAAAAAAAAAAAAAGTCAGCAAGTACAAAGGAGTGGAATTCTGTTTCAAAGTGTTAATGAACACTTCCTAGTTTTCATGAAGTCTATGCTAGGAAGCCTTTTGTCCAGTGGGGTTTTGTAGTCCTCATTCTTTGTAAGAGCTTAGAAAGAGCAGTGAGAGTTTCGGAAAATACATTGGATCATGAGAGTCCTGCCCCCTCTCAAAGTCCAAATGGCTTTGGGCTCCTCCCTTGCCTGAGTGAATTTCTCTTCTAGCAAAGCACAGAAATGAGCACAATACATTCTGAGGCAGAGCTACTCAGCACCCCATGGCACAGCTTGGCTTTTGCAGGCTGTGGGACATGGGGAGTGTCAGTAGAGTGGGACTTCGTCTCCAAGTGCTTAATGTCCTGACCAGGAGCATCAGCTGAGAGAGGATGCTGGAGTCCAGGGGTTAATTTTGTTTTGGATTTTAATTGAAAGTAGACAGTACTAGATTAGCATATACCCTTGTAGACGGTATCCTGGAAGAGGCTTCCCCCTGTGAAAATGAGGGACTCAAATCCTCTGACAGCGTTGTAGTGGCAGAAGTGGAAGTGTTGCCAGAACTGTGTGGGTGTGAGAGTGGGTGGAAGGGGATCATAGAATGGCTTGGGTTGGAAGGGACCTTTTAAAGGTCATCTGGTCCAACCCCCCCGCAGCGAGAAGGGACATCTGCAACTAGATCAAGTTGCTTAGAGCCTCGTCCAGCCTGACCTTGAATGTTTCCAGGGATGGGGCATCTATCACCTTTCTGGGCAACCTGTTGCAGTATTTCGGCACCCTCGTTGTAAACAATTTCTTCCTTACATCTAGTCTGAATCTACCCTCTCTTAGTTTAAACCCATTACCCCTTGTCCTGTCACAACAGGCCTGATTAAAAAGTCTGTCCCCATCTTTCCTATAAGCTCCCTTTCAGTACTGAAAGGCTGCAATAAGATCTTCTTAGAGTCTTCTCTTCTCCAGGCTGAACAACCCCAACTCTCTCGGCCTGTCCTCATAGGAGAGGTGCTCCAGCCCTCAGATCATTTTTGTGGCCCTCTTCTGGACCTGCTCCAGCAGGTCCATGTCCTTGTGCTGAGGGCTCCAGAGCTGGATGCAGTACTCCGGGTGAGGTCTCACCAGAGTGGAGCAGAGGGCAGAATCACCTCCCTTGACCTGCTGGCCACACTGCTTTTGATGCAGCCCAGGATACGGTTGGCCTTGTGGGCTGTGAGCGTGCATTGCCGGCTCATGTCCAGATTTTCATCCACAAGTTGAGTAGTGTGCTCTGAGCAAAGCTAGAGTTGCCATCTACAGCCAAAATAGAGAAAGCCTTGTGGGGCTTGTGTGGGGCAGCTCGGTACTGCAGCGATTTAACTATTTCTCTGGTTTTGATGGCTGAAGGAGTTAAAATATGTGCCAGCTTTGCATGCATGGAGAGTGAAGTTGGTAGATTTTGAGACTCTGAATTTTGAGGATTATCTTGGGGGGTTTTGTGGTTCTTTTCCTATCTGCATGTAAACATGTCGCACAATTTTTTGCACTGTCCTGTTGAGTATTTGATGCTTAACAACGTAAGATGCTTCAGTCCATAACAAATATACGTTGCCAGCTTAGTACATGTTGTAAATAGCTAACGTTTCTGGATTTTATTTTTTTGTTCTGTTTCTGAAGTTACTTTCTCACTTTATTCTACAGGTTTTAACCACATTTTGCCATATTTCTATGTGATATATTTCATCTGCTTGCTGGTTCATCGAGAAGCTCGTGATGAACATCATTGTAAACAAAAATATGGCTTGGCATGGGAAAGGTATTGTCAGCGTGTACCATACCGCATATTTCCTTACATCTACTAGAGCACTCCGGATGCCTGATTTGCAAATTACTTCTAAAGTTAGTTTCTTTGCAAATAAAAATATACCTCTCACCTTTGCACTTGGTCTATTTGTTATTTAGGCTTTTTTTTTTTTTAAAAAAAAAAAAAGTGACCAAACAGTAGAGTGCATCAGTAGGTATTTACAAGTAATCTTAAATATGTGAGATATGTGAACTGACTGTCTGTGACTTCAGTTTTTAAAAAATTGTGAATTTTAAGAAGTCTTGGAGCCCTAATTTTTCCAGTTAAATTTTATCTAGAATCCTGAGTTTACATTTTTTTTTTAATGGCATTTAATTAAGCACTGTGATGTAAAGTATATTATTTTCTTAATACAGTAAATACAGAAAATCCATCCAGTTCATTTTTTGGTGTTACTTGTACCATCTAACTTCAGATGTCTGACTTAGTTGCCTGAATTGGAGGAGCAGCAGGGTCTTTTTGGTCAGTGGAGCTGGAAGCAGAGGATTCGACCCCTGTGAGGGGCCCGAGCCGCTGGCACTGCTGCCCTGCAGCCCCGGGCCCAGAGCTGGCTGGTCATCCCCCTTCTGGCTTTTCATTGATGGGATTTTTTTTTTTTTTTTTCCGCTCCGGGAGGCTCAGGTGACCCCTCCTGCCCTGTGCCTGCTGGAGGGACGAAGGGATGGGATCGGGAGGAGAAGCGAAAGGGGCACGCGTGTTCCCTCCCCTCCCATCCCCGTGGTCTCGAGGCAGTTTCGGCACAGGCCAAGGGGTGCTCCGAGCTGCCGCCCTGACCCTAGAGAGAAGCCGGGCTTCTGGCTCAGACTCCTGAAGGCAGATGATACAAACGCTTGTTCCGGCTGCGGGCAGGGCTGTGGAAGCGAGCAGCGAACCCTAGTCCCGCTTCTAGTGTGAACGCGGGGTAGCAGAAGGCACAGCGTATGTGTATTTGACCGAAAAGAATAAAATGACCGCAGTTGGCTTATGCTGATCTTTGTAAATTATGTCTTAATGTACCATAGCGTTTTACCGAGTGTGTATAATAAAGCCTTCATGTTTTTCTGTACAGTGTTTGGATTTGAAAATGCGATAGCTTTTTTTAGAAACAGGAAAAATCAGTAACGAAATCAATTTCCAGTAACTTTCTTTGAAATAAAATGTTCACTGAATAAAGGTTTTTGTAAATTAATGTATTAATTCTTGAAACAATTGAAGTGTTCATTGAAATATTTGTATTGACAGATATGCTATGAAAATATAAGAAAAGCTCCTCAATCCAAAGTTGGTGGTGTTTTGGTTTTTTTTAATTTGGCATTGCTACCTCATATGTAGGTTTTGCCTTTTGTACTGTTGCAGATAGAGAAAATAGCTATTTTTTTGCTATTGCTATTTAAAACAACATTTTTTACATGAGCCTGTGGTTAAACTTGACCACTTTCTAATATATTTTTGTATATATTTGACTTTTTAACTAATGTATGTGTTCTAGTCGCTAGTTCTGTTCTTTGTCTAACTGGCTGTAAATCAGATGCCCTTGCAGTTTTTACTTCATAAGTAGAATAATTTTATATTTTACTGAAATAATCTTGCATTAATTAACTGGCTTTTATTCTGTCATCACAACTGAGAACTTCTGTACTTTATACATGAGGTTTAGAGCACAAATTGTCCAAAAAAGCTTATTGGAATTTTAAATATAGTGCAGGTATCGCTACATGTGCCTGCAGGAAGGTTCCTAATAAATCGGAATGTTGCTGTTATTCATCATTTACTTTCAATTCTCTTAAAATGTTGATGTAATTGAAACCTAGCATGTTTTTTTTTGTGGTTTTTTTTTTTTTTAATAAAAGAACCCTCTATTTTGTACACAGGCATTTTTTTAAAGATAATTGTATATTTGAAATGTATATAATGTAGCTTGATCATGACAGTCTCCTCCAAAAATCTGTATGTTGTTGTTGCAAGGAAGAATGTTTTAAGACAAGTCCTTGGATTCCTGGAAGAAAACAGCAGTGCCTGTAACAACACTGAAGAGCGTTTACTCCGGCAAAGTAGCAGATTAAACTGGGATACTTTTTTCAATGGTTGCTTAATGGATTAATGGGAAATAGAGCAATCATCTCACCGCACCAGTTTGCGGCTGGTATTTTAAAATGTACTGAAGGGGGGGACAGTTTAACTCCTCAGCCTGTAAACTAGGAGATGCTACTGCCGTCCCAGTTTGATCTGTTGCCACGTGAGGTTGTTAAAATGTCATTCGGAGCCCTTGTCTTTTGGAAACAACTTGACCAATGATACCTTCAGTTTATTTACATGCTGAGTTTTATGTGAATTTGATTTTTGAAGTAATTGTTTTTAATACAAACAAGCCTATAAACTAAAATAAAGCTTTTGCTTAAAATTAAGTGTGGGGTTTTTTCTGTTTTTTAATTTTTTTCCCCTCCAATTCATGGTGGTGTCTGAAAAAAGAGATTGATTTATCTTGCTAAGAAAAGATGCAAGTTTGCTGAAATTCCTTTGGTATCTGTGGTTGTGGGCTGAGCGTTACAATCTCACGTGTGGTGCTTCTCTTAGCCCGTCTGGGAATTTTCAGGAGAGGAGGTGTCTCCATTTCAGGGAGAAATGGAGATCTCCTTTTTTCTTCTGCTTCTCTTTATGCAAACGGGTACAGATCCACCATCGGCCCGGGAGCACGCTTGTTCTTTGAATCAGCTCTGCCTGTGTCGGCTACTTTGCTCATCTGCCTGGTCTGAAGAAAATCAAAGCGCTAAGAAGTAGGTGGCATGGCCAGAGAAGGAAAAGCAGGCTCGAAAGCTCAGTGGAGAGTTAGGAAAAAGTGATTCTCTTCAGTGGAAAAGGTGATGATGGCTTCAGAGAAATGAAATGCTCGTTAAACATGTCTGAGAATTGTCAGTCGCAGAGCAAGCACAGCACGGCACCTGCCTGTGTCGCGCTCTGACCTCGTCCTTGCTGGCGTGGTAGATTGACTACTCTGACAGCGTGACTTGGAAAGCCCGGAGGTGACAATACCCGCAGTATTTAGACAGTACCTCTTTTTGTTCCTCCGTTCTGTTAGTCCCCAAGTAAAAGTAATTTTAAGTGTAAAAACCACAGAATTAACACTTGCTTTGCCTACATTATGTTGTATTTTTCCCCACAGCTTCTATTAGAAGTCAAAACCAAACAACGATTTCCTGTAATCGTGGGATACAGCCTAACAGGTACTGCACAGGAAATCAATTTTGTGCTAATTTGACCCAATGTGCACAGGACTCTAGTGGAAATATGATACGTGACTGAAGGAACAGTAATGACAATTTTATCTACGGGAAGTTACTTACCACCGGTAATTAGAACATTTGCTTAAATGACGTTTACCATAGTATTAAAACCTTACGGGAAGCGTAGTTCTTGTGTCTTGTGGAGTGATGAAAGTTTCGGGGAGTGGGTGTAAAATCTCTCCAGTGTGTGGATGGAGAACATCTTGCGCTGTCTGCATAGAACCAAAAATTCCAAGACTGTTTGCTGGTGAGGAAGTTCTCTAAAATTAGAAGAAAATACTTTGATTGCTTTGATAGGCTTTTATGTTTTTAGTATTTCAGAAAAGCTAAGCACTGGATTTCTTTTTTTTCAAGAAGATTTTTTAAAACATCAATTCTACCTTTATGTATATAAAATTGTAAGCAATAACAGTGTTACAGAGTACCATGAGAAAAGTATTTCATCCCCTGTCATGGGAGTGGGGAAACCTTTTGAAGAAAAGACTGAAGTTGCCAACCTGGATTGATATCTATTGGACTTTAATAAGCCTTTGACAGTGTCTCCCACAGCATTCTCCTAGAGAGGCTGACAGCTCATGGTGTAGGCAGGTGCACCCTTTGCTGGGTTAAAAACTGGCTGGATGGCCGTGCCCAGAGAGTGGTGGTGAATGGAGTTCAATCCAGTTGGCGGCTGGTGATAAAACGTGTTCCACAGGGCTCACTCGGTATTGGGGCCAGCCTTATTTAATGTCTTGATCAATGATCTGGATGAGGGGATTGAGTGTACCCTCAGTAAATTTGCAGATGACACCAAGCTGGGCGGGAGTGTCGATCTGCTTGAGGGCAGGAAGGCTCTGCAGAGGGATCTGGACAGGCTGGATCGATGGGCCGAGGCCAACTGTATGAGGTTCAACAAGGCCAAGTGCTGGGTCCTGCAGTGTGGTCACAACAACCCCATGCAATGCTACTGGCTTGGGGAAGAGTGGCTGGAAAGCTGCCNACCTTAATTATTCTATCATAATCCAGCTGCCTTTTTTTGTGTGTGCGCTTGTCATATTCACATTATGTTAACATGTCATCCGTCTTTCTCCTCAGAAGACTATCCAGTGCCACTGTAGCCAAACGTTTCAAGTACTTTTCCTTTTATACGCTGAGGTAGTTTGTTGTCCTGCTGTCTGAACAGGGATAAGAAATGACACGATCCATTTGCGGTCACAGGCAGGTGGACTATGGCAAAACCTTTCTATGTCTTTTACAGTGCCACATACCAAACTGCAAATGCTTGGTGGAGCAGGTTATTTACCAGTTGCTTGTCACGGCGTTGGCTCATCGTGTTCACATTCACAAATAGCATGCCTTACTGTTGGAAGATTACATTTTTTTTGATGCAACCATTTGCTGCTCTGCTTGCCCTCTGCTTAAAGGATTGTAAGAGGGTAATGGCTCAATGAGTCCACACATCCTTAAGTTCCGGCCTCGGATGAAGAAAGGAAAGCTGAACATGCAGCAGAAATGCCTTAATGAACAGCCTTTGGATCGTAAGCTCATCCTGGGGACTTGCCTGAAGTGTAAATGGAGATGACTTGTGGCTGAAAATGGGGTATTTTGAGCCAGTAATACTTCCCTTGTAAAATACTTCTTGTGGAAGATGCAGATGTCAAGAGAACTTCATTCAGTCCATGCAACAGTCATAAGAAATGTCTTTGCAGATGTTCAGGAGAAATATTTCACAGGGATGGCAAGGTTGAGAAACATGGCTGATCATATATTCATCAGTGGAAACACACTCTGACATTTAAACTGACATATATATATATACACACGATACCTTGCTCACTCTATGCAACCAAGTATTAATGTGGCCAGCCTGTCTCAACATCCCTGAGACTTCAGCTGCGTACACAGGAGCTTGTCCGTTCTTCTGAGGACTCTTCCTTATGGTGCTTGTATTCCCTGTTGGAGCTGTATATTGCTAGGTTTAGTCAGCCTGAGTAAGGACCTTCTTGCTCTTGTATTTCAAACTGCAGAAACTTTTAAATGTTAATCAACTGACCAGAAAGAGAATCCATCTAAAGGTTAAAATCAGATGAAGTGAATTCCTGTGAAAAGTACTGTGATACCTGTTAGATCCTTAGGAACATAAGCGGCAATAGATGAGCAGAGAAAGGGAAAAAAGGGAAAAAAGTGGAACTCAAAGCCACATTAAAATGCAAACTGTTTGCTTTCGGCAACACAGCTTTAAAAAAGCCCCGTACCATAACTATTAATAGAAGAGCCTTTCTACTGGTAAGACAAACGATGCTCATGCAAAGTTGTTCAGATACAATAATGATTTAAAGAACCAAAGCAGAACCCTTTCATGCTCTTTGCTGCTTGTGATTTTATAATCTTGTCAAGACTCCTCTGAAAGCAAACTGGTATTATAGACAGAAGATAGACATTGGAATCATCTGGCAATTTCTGTATGTGTTTATATCTGCTTATCACGGCCTTCAGGGAATGGACCTTCACCAGACTAAAAATTCTCAATTCCCACCAAAATAAATGGGAGCTGAAGGTCTTAGCAGCTAAGAAGACTGCACCTGTGGAAGTGCATATCCGAAAGCGATTCACTAAGGACATTGTACCTGAGCATTTCCTACAACAATCCTTGTTTCCACAAGGGTGATTTCTTCATCTTATTTAACAAGTGTTCAAATCTTTTTCACAGCTACTGAGTCTCTCTGCAGCTTCCACAATGTCTTCTGCCTCCTGCTCCAGGAAAAAAATCTTTTTGGTAGGAAAACACTCTCTTGACAAAATTTCAAGAAAATACGACAGAGTTACTGAGAGACTGATGTCTCCGAAATGAGCCAACAAGGAATGTCACTGGGCTTCACTGTGACAATCTCTTGCATGGCACACACAAACACACACACACACACACACATACATATATGGAGGGAGAGAGTCCTCTTAGATAAAACTGATATGACTGAAAAAATACATAGGTTTGTATACGCTTATTGTTCTTGAGCCATGAAGTCATGGGGAAAAAAAAGGGTTTTAATTTTAAGAGCAAGCCACAGACTTATGTATAGGAATTAGATTTTGAGGTGAAATAATACAAGATTACATTAAAGGTACAGAAAGATACTGAATAAAAGCAACAATATATTTTGAACTACCATTGATCTTTGTTCTATTTGAAGACCAACAACAAGTAACTCATCCTGCATTTCTGCAACCGAAAGTATTGCTTCTATGTTTGCTTAGACCATTATGAAAACAATCCCTAAAAATAAAGCCAATTGCAATGCGCACTTCACATTCGTATTCTTTTAAGTCTCCTATTAGAAACAATAGCCCAGCTTCAGCTTACTGGTTTGACCGGCTTTAATACTAAGTAACCTCTGTTGGCGGGTTGAAAGCTGGGATTCTGTGACAGTGGAAAATTGGCAAAGCTTCCCTTCCATCAGCTCAGAGGACGTCAGGATCAGCTGCACACATGCAGCACGGCCTGCAGAGGTAACCAAGGACGTTCATCTGCTCCTGCAGTAAATCATAATTATAAGTAATTGTGTGTGTCCCTGCCCTCGTTAAATTATGAGAGGCGATAATTTACAATTTACACAGGCTTAGCTACTTCTACCAACAAAAGCACTTAGACTGTTTTTAATGTCATTTGGGGATAACCCTGAATGTAGAGCTGAAACAATGATTAAATAAAAGATGGATTATTGGGTGCTTAAGAAACAAACAGACATTGAACTTGTCACCACGGAGGTATTTATGTTCCATAGTTACCCACAGTAAACTTCAGACCTCTCCTCCCTGCTGCAAAATATTGGTATACGTGTGCAGGCAGGTTTCATGGGCAGAGGTGAACTTGCTCTCTATGAAGATCAGGCCTGTCTGCTGCAGTACCACGGGGGCTCCACGGAAAACGTGTAACAGGTAAAGGATGCTGGTTTGTCACCTGTTAGGCAGATGTTTCTTTTCTGGTATCTGTAGTCACCTTGAGAAGGTGCCTGGGAACTTTAGGTAGTGACTGAGAGTGACATAGTCCCACCTTGTGCTGGTCAAGTGGTTCTTCATTATCCTCAGCGTGCTTTTGTGGCTTTCAACACACGCAGTTAAATTTTGGAAGAGAGTATAATTTAAGAAGAAAAAAAATTAAGCCCATGTAGTTAAGGTTTTAATTTAGGTGTACTTTAATTTTAAATTGAAGTGATGCTAAAAGTGATTTATGAACAATTTCTTTACATGCACTGAAACGTGCTGTATTAGTATTTACATTAGCCACTTCTATGCTAAAGGAATACGGTATGGTTACTGACAAGAAGGTTAAGCAACATAGGTGGCTGAATTCTGCCTCTGGTTACAAAGTGATACAAATTAAGCCAAATTACAATAGTGTACTTCAAGGTAAAAAATCTGAATTATTGAATTTAATAATACAGCTTTGGGTAAAATACGCATTGATGTTGAAAAATGAGTCTTCTCCTCAATAGTCTTGGAAAACATAAAATTCCGTTTTATGCCAAATGTATGCAGGTTAAGTTTTCCTTGATAAAGAGCAGCTTTGTGCAATAAGTATATTTTTAAAGTAAAAATTATCTTTCATTAAGAAGCAAGAATATCTCTATCCTGATTTTTTTTTAAATGACAAACATTTTTATTGCAAGCTTCTATTCTGTGAGCTGATATATTTTCCTGGTTCTGTTGAGATTTCATTACTGCAGCCACATCGATTTCTGTGGAATAATTTCTGATTTGTGCTCATGTAATCAGGCCAAGAAGAATCAAATTTACTATTTAAATAATTTCTTAATTCCGTTGTAGATTTTCATGCGCTTCTAGGTCTGAGTTCTCTACTAACCATAAATGAGAAAAATCTAACTGTGAAGAAGGAAAGAAGAAAAGAAAGAGAAAAGATATGCTTTATTTATACCACCTCAATTCAATTAAAAATCAGTCATGGCTGAGGCAGGTATTTTGCAACATGCAGCAGCTTTTTCAAGCCTGTTCTCACAGCAGTTGCGTACAACAGCACTGGGTTCAAAACAGCTCTTTAGTTGCTTTGAAGAGTATGCTAAATTTACCACTTTTTATTGATGTTTATGAACAATTTACAAAATTAGGTGATTATTTTTAAATCTGGCAGTCTGAGTATGCAAACCCATGGTTCAAAACATTATTTACCTTGCCTAAAAGAAAAACTAGCCATATTAAATGCTAAGGAAGAGCTCCTCCTATAGTACTATGTAAACCTGCAGCCCCTATTTGGGGATCATTCTTAATGAACTGTTTTTCCATATTTGTAAGAATATTATGAATTCATCTCAGCTATAGTGAGAGTTTATCAACAGACCACCACTTTGCTCTTTTCATAAAGAAAAAATCCCCAACACATCTATAATATCAAATGCATATATAATATCAAATATCAAGTGGCCCAAGCTGAGGTACTTTTTTGGATACAACAGAATCAAAATTGCACTTAAAAAATCATAACTGAAACAGAGCAAACTGACTTCAGAGACTAATTTTCTTTTGAAAAATTACTAAATGCCTAAATAGAAGTTTCAATACTTTAATTAATGCTTAACATACAACCTGCAGAAAAACTAAAATAATTTATCTGCTATTACAGTAATTAGCTTTTTCAGCAACAGCTGTAAGCTTCACAGCAGCAGCATCCAACTCCTCCTTCTCACACAAATCAAGCACTTCTCCAAAATTCAGACTGCAGCTTAAATCTCCTAAAAACCATTCCTAGTAAAGGACATCAAGTAATCATCTTCCCATCCCTGAGAGCATCAGGGCTGAGAAACCTCTGAAACATTTTGGCATATTTAAAGAGGAAACTGTTTTGAAGAGGTAAGGTCTTGACCTGCTGCTGTGCAAAAAGGAGAGAAGCCAAGGCTATAATCTCCAGCTTTAGTTCGCCTGAAATGTTTTTAGTGCTTAGAAAAGCAAGAGCTCGTCAGGAGGTACCCTGCTTGAAATGTAAGACCTATAGAATGAAAAATTCCTAATCCATTTATAACATTATTTATCATTAAAATAATAGTTCTAAATATTCTAAAATAATTTATTTTAGAATACAAATTTCAGCTTACTAGGGTGAAGAAGTTAAAGACTTTTATGTTAGCTCAATTTTTTTAAGATGCCTAGTAAGGACTAGGCAGACTGCAGAGAGGCAGATAGCTTAAAATAACCTTCATCAGAACAAGTGAGGCTTATGAATGCACAACTGTTTTCATAGGGAAATTCATCCCTCTAAGATGTTCAGCAGCTTCCATGGACACTGTGGGAGTCTGGGGTAGAGTAAGAAAACTGCATTCATTCTACGAGGAAGCAACTGCATGAACTTTGTGGTAACTAACTTGCTGCTAAGAAGGTAATGGAAGGAAAGCTAGGTATTTATGTCTTCTCCCTTTAAACCTCTTGGTTTCTTTTCAAAATAGTTAGTTGTAAAGAAGAAGTCATGGCCCAAATCCTGCACATTTTTTCTCTTCCTGGTACTGAAGAGCCTGAGTTTCCCATACTTTTTCCTGTCACAGACTCACTGATGCTGCCAGTGCTATGCAGATGAATTACAGGAAATTACAGCTCTGCAGAAATAGAGGCAGATGGACTAACAGTAATGCAGATTCAGAAAATTCTTAAACAACCCTTACAACTCAACTCCCTTTAATAAGCTTCAGGGTGTGAAAGTGGGTTAATTATTAAGATTTGTGTGTAAAGTGTGTTAATTTTTAATTATCCAGATTCTGAGAAGTGATATAGCCTATTCTGGGCTTGACAAGTCTTCTGTGATTGCAATTCTCAGAAGTCACGTCACAGATTTTTGGATAGATAATTTGACCATTTATCATGCAACAGTTGCATCTGCTTGAAGTGGCCATAGCAGGATCGACAGCTAGAGTGGCAATGTAAGTATTTTAACCATGTTTCTGGCTTCTGGATCTCAGAGGAATAGCCCTGCAAAGAAAAGCTGTCAGTCCTCAATTGGCTTCAGAGAGTCAAATATCAGTCCAGTTCAAATGCCTTTCACGAAATCAAGAAGTAACCTGAGCCTTAGTTGAGCCTAGTGATGAAACCACAGCCCCCC
>VZTL01048317.1:25603-44662 GCA_013400535.1 Scopus umbretta
AAACCCCACCCCCCCCCCCCCCCACTCCAAACGAATGAGCAACCACAAAAGAGCTTCAAAATTTCATTACAATCACCCTGACACTAAGGAAAATGATGCGGGGTGCCTCCCTCGAGTTCCTAAAGCACAGTCCATGCTGCAGTGCTGGTCATCTCTCCTTTAAGTAAATGTAACACATAATTTACAAAAAATCAGGCAATGGCTGTTTTTTAGCTAAGCAGCCAGGGTACCAATTAATTTTCTTATAGTTAAGGTTTTTGATCCTTTAGACTGAACAGATGTAACTGTTCCATAGATCTGAAAGCGTTAATCTAGAGATCAAAAATTCCAAAGCTGCAACTTATTTCTGTTCCTTTCAATCATGCAGTGAAGAAATGGAAAGTCTTCACCAGTGTCAGAAAGGGTAAGGTTCTGCACAAGCATCAGTATTACTAATTATTGCTAATTAAATTTGATCACTAATAATTATTAAGCACAAAATCATTATTAAACCTGTAATCAAAACTGCCTATATTCTAATTTCTTTACATTTGTCTATCTTGATCTCCATTCAAAAGAAAAACTCCACTGGATCGGACCAAAGATTCATTTAGCCCCATAACCAATAAGGGAGCGCAGATGGAATGGCACGTGCCCCAGGGTGTTTTTTTTGTCTCCAAAAATCCATGGTTCCAAACATCCTAAATGAAAGGCTTTATCTTTGTTTTTAATAGCAGTCAGTAAATTTTTCTCTTATCAGTTTTCCCAGTCGCTGTTTGAATCCATATAAACTCCCAGGCATTGTACATTCGCGAGGTTTGAAGAGACTGCAGAGAGAGCAATGCAAGAGAGAACCAATGCTCTCAAAGTGAGCATCGGGCCAAGATTTTAGATCATGAAAGAAGAGATATTATCCTGTTAAAGCATCAAAAAATTCATACAGTGTCTTTATTTTGTGTAACGAGAACTCCTGCCGCTCCCCTGCTTAAACGAAGACATTTTGGCAGCATTGCCCATTTTGTTGTACATGCCCGGCAGAGGGCTCTAATATATCAGACTTCATTCCAAGGCAGCAAATCTAGAAATCACCGTGTGCGCTGGAGCCCGCTGTCCCCATCCCCACTGTACGGCCAGAGACACACCGCCAACCCGGAGATGTGCTCCTCAACTGAAGCTTCAGCCTGGGGGGCAGCTCCCAAACCTTTGTTGGCAGGCCGAGCGTAGGGATGAAGATTTCTTTCTGGAGAAGCTTTTACTTCAGTCTTTTTTGGCCGCTTTCTTCAGCCAGTGCTTTCTTCTGTAATGTGACAAATGACACCAGCCTGTGGCTTTTTGAAATACAGGGTATGTCCCTGGAGGTCTGGGGCCCATACCTGGGTGCAGCTCCACCACATACTTACATTGGCAGTGAATCCATGGTCCTGTCTGTGAGTTCAAAAGCCGGGGGGGGGAAGGCACTTTTCTTAAGCACAGGATTTGCTCAAGCAGTATCCAATATCTGTGGTCCCAGTTCCACAAGGCTTCCTCGAGGGCATTCCTGAAACCTGCAAGGCTTTCTGTGGTTTCTTTGCTTGCTTCAAGTTAAGGAGGTAGAAAGAACGACTTAAACTTCTCCTCAGATTTAGCTCTTAGCATGTAAGAGCAAACTCTAATTCTTTGTGTGGGCATGTATAATTAGTAATATTTTCTAACTAAATATTTTAAAAATCTTAAAATTTTTAAAAAACTTAAAATCAATTTCACAGATTATTCTTCTTGTTAAATAAACCTGGAAAAATTACCTTTAAATACTTATATGTATCAACTGATTTGTTTTTGTTCTTGCATATGAAGAAAACATGAATTATATTCTTCTTTATAATTACCTTATCATTGTGATGTTATAGTTCCACTATATTCCACTTTCCCCAATATATCCCTTAACTCCATGAAAATAAACTGTCCCTACTAATATACAGTCAAGTAAAATGCATGCTACTGTAAGGCTTGTGCATTACGCCCCTCATATGAGAACAGGTATATTAAAAGGTTACGATTTCTTACACACAGGCTGGACTTGACTAGGGAGCCAAAGCTCTAGCTACGGCACCTTCTGGTCGAGGCTGAAATTAGCCCAAGTCCTTTTGTGCTTGCCTACAGACAGACACCAGGAGCATTTCGTTCCTAGGACTCCGAGCCAGAATGCTTACAGCGGTAGGAAAGGTTATTCCCACTCACCTCCTGGGCTCACTGGACTTTCCATGGGTCAGGGGCTTACTTCTGAAGGTCTCTTATCCTTCATTTTCCTTTTGCATTTAGTGACACATTTTGAACAGCCTTGATAATTGTGAAACTAAAATTATCGACTGCTGTATTTTCCTGTTTAGCCTACTCACAACCCAAGATATTCTCCCATTGCTCTTGAATGCGTAGAGCGATATAGCATAACTTGAAGAGATCTTATTGATTAAATGTGTGATAGCACTTAGCTGGTGTTAGAGGCATGTTGTGTCACATACTGCTGAATACAGCTATGGACAAAGATGCTGATACAACCTTACAGCTCTGAACCTCAGGTAAAATCTATTGTTATAAAGGTATATTTCCAGATTTACCTACATGTAGATAAGCTTCTTAAATGTGTTTATTAGAACAAAACAAAAATTTCTCCATTATTTTAATAGCAAACCCACAAATTTCCAATCTCGTTCCTCACCTCCATGCTTCACCTGCTATTTTTATGGGCTCAGTTCCTTTAATGCAGTTGCTATTTTATAAAAGTGCTAGCAAATGAAAGAAACTGCTTAATGTCCTCATAATTTTTGTCAGCAGTCTAAACTGTAGTTTACTACAGACCTCATTAACTTTTGAAGTAAGGACTTGATTGTACCATTTGAGCCACATTAGCTGTACCTTATGAAGTCCTACACTTTTTGGTTGCAGTGCTCCCCCAACTGATATTTCACAGTCTGCACAATTTACAGCAACTTTTACCCATAACAAGCCATTATCTGAGCTGTAAAAGGTATGCTAAATCATAGAATCATAGAATTATTAAGGTTGGAAAAGACCTCCGAGATCATCTAGTCCAACCATCAACCCAAAACACCATATCTACTAAACCATGTCCTGGAGTGTCACATCCACACGTTTTTTGAACACCTCCAGGGATGGGGACTCCACCACCTCCCTGGGCAGCCTCTTCCAATGCCTCACCAGAGGCATTTATAAATAAATGTAGTCTTTCTGAAACTGCTAGCTATATACAACAGCAAAGACTCCCCATTTATAGACATTACCTCAATATGTTATATATATGTAAAATCCATATTCTAATTATTCATTAATATTTCTGATAATATATGTCTATATTCAGAGAAGTAATTATAAAAAAAGAAAGGTAGTATAAAAATGCAATCTATTCCATCATAATCCTTGTTTTATTAAGCACACCTGGTATTCTTTTATGCCATTTAGAAAATGGAACTAAATGAAACAAAAATAAGTATCTTCATGACATTACGATAAGTCACCATTAACATTGAAATAGTAATAGTACTATAGATAATAAGACTTACTGAATTACAGTAGTGTAACATTTTCAATACTACATTTAAGACTGCATCGGGTCTCTCCATTATATATTTCTATTTTGAGAAGTTACAGAGTATTAGATTAGGGATATATAAGCTCCCTCATAAACACATTTGCCTAAAATTTCTTCCATCAAATTAGTCATGCGTTGTGCCTCTGTCTGCTATTACAGAAACAATTTTCACAGCTTCTTCTAAGTGAAATGTTAAGTGAGAAAATAAGAAAATAGGATAAACAATTCCATCAACAAAACCAGCTTTTAAGTAATAATGGATTAAAAGAGCAACTGGCAGAGAACATGTGAAATAGATGCTGAAATATTCTCTCTGCTTGATTCTCCCAATCTGCCTCTCCTCATAAATATCTTTCTAATCCACACCTAATTTATTCTGCTGGTTTATTCTCAGCTGCTCTGTGAGGAAGTGTCCTGCAAGCTTCTTCCCACTTCAGGAAAGTATCATCACAGGTCAGGAATATGATTTATGTTCATGAGAAATACACTGAAGTTGGTCTCTTCAGTCTGACTAGATATATTTATCACTGGGTTTGTATTACTGTAGCAGTTAAGGATCCCATCATGCTGGGAGAATATACATATAATAAAAACATCAAAACCTAGAAAATTTTGTAATCTAATATAAACAACAGATGACAAAACTTTTCATCCATTTTTACAGAAAATGGACATAAAGACTAGAGCAATTGCTGTCAGCATCTGGATGCCCATGAAGAAGTGCCATTCATATACACATGCACACCCAAATACCTCTTCTGTGGAAGCAATGCAGCAAGGAGGAAAACCTTTTTACTTCAGAAGTCCAATGATTTGGCATATGTGACAGTGAGGAATTTAAAAGATGCTGGAGCCATCATGGTATAAGATCCAGGACAGACCACCAGCAAATTAATTCATAACTAAAGTAAAATATGGAATTGACTGTAGGGAGAAATTCAGGCTGCATCTTGGGAATGACCTTATCCCAAAGGAGCAGATCAGTGACAAGAGCCTGGAGTTTTTCTTACTGCTTTGGATGAGGCAGCATCAAGAACAGACACTAAGAAGTGAAGTAAGAATGCGGGCTAAGTGAATTTAAATTTTCTGAGAACAAATCCTTAACTAGGCTGAGTTGGTTGAGCAAGCACACAAGAAATCTCACCGTAGTCCCATAAGAAAGCACCACTTTTTGTCTTTAGCCAGATGATGAGCAGAAATGACTGTGAAATGTACCTTAGCACAACTAGTGAACAGCCACCCAATTCTAAGTTGCTACAGTTGCTGGAAGAGGTCTCAAGAAGTGACAGAACCATCCTGAGCATCCCACAAAGGCTCTGTGCAGCCATTTAACTATACTGCTGGGATTCTTTCCTAGTGTTGTATAGTATTTTAAATCACAAAAGATAGAGTGGTTTAACATTGAGAATAAGCCAAAAATCCAGACAGGCACCAAAGCGATGGGTAAAACTGCAGTCCTGATTTCTGTGAGTTCAGGTTTGGCTTATTAAAGCTCAGTGGGAGCATATTGCAAATTAAGAATTAAGTGGAGTTTCAAATGGCTGCTTTGCAGTTTCCAACTGCAGGCATACTCCGTGGAAAAAAATAATCCCATTTTTGCCTGAGCTCTTACTGAATGAGCCCAAACTTGTGCTAAGGTTTCCCTTTTAATGATCCTGTAACATGTTTGCACAAGTCAGTTATGCCAGGGAGAAATTCGCATTAATATGTAAATCTTAGGACTTCTCAGCACCTGACACTAAAAGATAAGGACTGCCTTTAAAGGATTTTGTCCTGTTAATACTAACAGGATAACTTTATCTAAGAAGATAAAGCACAACTAATACTCAGTATATGACAGCGAGCTCCTGCGGTGGATTCATACGGGTTTGGAAGAAATCACAAGCAAATTAATTTTGTGACTTACTTGGAATACAGACACATGCAAGGTGCTTGGAACTATCCTGAGAGTTACTTCATCCTCAAAAAAAACAGTATAAAGAAAATCAGCTATCAGAGATTTGATTTTTTCCTTTTCTAGCAAATACAGTTGCTATCAGAAAGACAAATGAAGATGGGAAAATTTTGCCACAGGTATAAAGGACTTTCCTAATAAGAAGTAAACAGTTTCCCATAAGATTGAAGTTCCTTTGGTGGACTGGGTTAGAAAAAAACTCTGATCAAACTCCTTAGAAATATACCATGAGAAAAACAGAAGAGTCTTCAAACTAATCACAGAATCACAGAATGGTTTGGGTTGGAAGGGACCTTTAAAGATCACCTAGTCCCAACACCAAACTCCAGATCTGGAGACACAAGGCTGAAAATGCTGCAAAATAAACCCTGAGTGATCTAATGGAGACCTGATTTTTCTCAGATCTAGGTGATATTTTCAGTTCTAAAAGAGTCCAGCATTGAAGACATGAATGGTAACACATAAGAAAGCAATCCGTTTGTCAACCCTGCCATAAAATGTGGCCAATTTGACAAAAAAGATTTTCTCAACAATTTCCTTATAATACTACCATGTCACTAACAGGGTTATGGCTGCTCTGTAGTAAACCCGGGCAGTGTCCAACACCCAGGCCGGAAGGAGGAGAAAAAGATTCTGATGTTTAAGTTGATCTAAACATATAGAAAAAGATCTGGCAAAGTGTTTCTGGGATGCTTGGAATCACCAACCTGTGAATCCTGGAATAAAACCAGCCTGAGCCAGGTGATGACCAGCAGGATCAGCAGTTTGCTTTGCTTTTCTTTTTATCCTGGTGGGAAGCTGAGAAATTTGAATAAACTTTCCTGCCATAAGATCAGGAACAGATCTAGAGAAGGGAATGACTCTGGAAAATAGTTTTGTGTGTCTCCTATTAACTTCTGAAGAAAAAAGTTTGATCCTGGAAGACCTTTAGTCCTAAAAAATTGCTGTTGAAAGATCATTGCAAATTTCGATTCGTGACATGGCAAATTGGTGGCCAGAAATTTTGTGCCTCTGTTATATTGATTTGATTAAATTGGTTTTTTTTCTTTTAACTTCCTAATAATTTGTGAATGTTGGGTAACTAAAAGCTACTCATTAAGACAGACTTGGCTAAAGTGACTGCAGTTTAATGCAGTTAAATGCCACCCAAGATTTCAGTATGTTTCTTCATGCTTTTCATCCATGCCTCTGCTCTTTAGTTGAGTTTCTCCTGCACAAAGAATGACTTTTGTGTTGAATAGGTACAAGCTGCAGAGGGGCTCTGTAACATTTATGCACAGGTGCAGCTGGGTGTTTTATCAACATCAGGACAAAAATCCAATATAACACAGAAAATGAATCCATCTAAATTCTTTCTAGGAGACAGTCCAAATTGTGTAGTGCATTTGGCTTTGTAACTTGCAGTGATTGATGGCATTTCAGCTTGAGATGGAATACAGTTTATGAGAAATATCAGGAGCACAGTGAAATGTATGTGACCAAGCATAACTGCAGCAACCAAATAGCACTCAGCATATGCTATTTCAACCTTTCCCAACAACATTTTGGCTTAAAGAATTACAATTTCAGAAATACAAACAAACCCGATCGATTTTCAGAACAATGGATCCTCGAAGTTTAGATACCTTTCCAGTTTCACTCAAAGAGAAATGAAACAACTGTTCGTTTAAATTGAAGTTATTTTCAGACTTTAAAATCTTTCTCAGTGCTGAGGGGCAATTTGATCACTGTCTTGCAACAGGAAATTTTCTCACAACTGAGACATCTCAATCTCTTTTGGAGAGATACTTGATTGTCTTCCTGTATGTTATCCTCCAAAGCCGATTTCTTAATATCTAAAAGCCCTCCCCCTTTATTGTACAAAGAGTACGTACAATGTCAGAGTGCAATATGAAAAAGAAAAAAAATATTTTGCTCAAAATGTTAGAGAGTATCCCTCTGATGGTGCTGATTTCTCCAAAATATCTGACCTATTACCTGAAAAATATGTTACAAGGACCTCAAAGAAGGTGGATGGAGAACTAATGTGCAAAACTATGAGAGAAGATGATAACTGATCTAATGTCTCCCATTGCTTGGAAGGGCACAGTCTGCACCCAAAGAAACATCCTGGGCCTTCTGTGAATAAAGAAAAAAATAAAAAAAGAAAAACTTAACCTACTGAGCTAACATTTCAAAATAAAATCGAATTTTAGAAAACAAAATGCAATTACAGCTGTTATTTCTCTACCTTTAATATTCTGCTTGCTCCATCTCAAATAAATTGAAGTTTTTTTTCTGAGACAATATCAGATAACATCTTAAGATACTGCCTAAAAATATGTAGATTTAGATTACATGGGGAAAAGAAAATGAAATGTTTGGTCATAGTAGAACAATACAGTAGTAACTAAATTATCTCACTTGCAACTATTTTTAAGAGAATTAAACACATCTAACTTAATTCTGAATGCAGAAACCCATTAATATTAACACAAATATTTATGTTTTCCTTAAAAGGTAGTATTAAAAAAGATAAAAAAGTCAACTAATGATGTTACGTAACTAACTTTTCTGCCAAAATATCTGTTTAGTCAGCTTTATGACGACTTCTGTGCCACACACAAAGTTAAAAAGTCAAAATAAAGCTGACAAATCGTTGATCTTACTTTCCTCATTGCTTTATTACATCCTTAGTAATCCACTACCACTATTTTCCTAACTGGAAAAAATACGAGAAGTCAAAGTTTGTTTTCTTAACTCTGTTCTGATTCTTGTATATGGTTTCCCACACAACAAGCAGATAGGTATTTTACCACTACTTTTGACAGGAAACATTTTCAATGTATTCCTTACCAAAATTAAAGTGAGATAAGAAAAGTCAGATTTCAAATAATCACTTGCACTACCATTGCATTGTCATCTATGTTAACTTATCTTAAAGGACTGTAAAACAATATTTCTCAAGATTTCCAGTTGATATATCGTTCTGTGATAAAAAAGATACGGTAAAATCAGCTGGCTGCCAGAAAGAGAGAAATGATAGTGGTTCTAGCCTTCACTATGAACAACAATTGTGGTTTTCTGTATGTAGATAAGGATTGCTTCATGTCAGTTTGTCATCTACATTTCTCACACTTATTTAGCCTGTGCCAAAAGTATATAGATCCACAATTCATAAAACACAAAAAGCTGTTGTTTCAGCTGACATTTTCCCTAGCATTGGACAAAAGCAGAAGATCAGGCAAAGTCTTTCAATTGCCTTTGGTATTTATGGTCATAACACTTTGTTGACTTGTCTGTGACTTACGGTTAGGTCAAAGAAATAGTCTTTATGCTTTGGCTCTCTTTCAGTTCTCAGAGATACGCGAGAGAAGGAGATGAGTTAACCTCCCAGTTAACCCCAGATTTCTCTAACACACTGGTGCCTAGCATGCCATTCTCAAATGCCTGCTGGTAAGTGTTCATATGAATAAATATAAAAAAATCGCTTACGATGGGGAGCGAGCAGAATACAGATGATGTCTGCTCTATATTGTAAAACAACTTTGACCACAGTGTCACTGTGGTAACCATTTGACAGGCGTGCCTGGTGTAGAATTAAATTTCCAAGATGCTTCAGCTGTGTGACACAAAAGCACTTCATACTAAACCACTACAGAAGCTATTCAGTCTGCTAGTGATGTCACAATTTTTAATTTTTTTTAATAAAGATAAAGGCATAGTCTCTACCTACTAACACAATCTCTTATGATCATTTTTTGGACTTAAGACCCAGATACTTAAAAGAAGTCAAGTAATTGATAAACCATTGATTTTACTTACAAATTTAAATGCAAGTGTGAATGCAATAGCTGTAATGCTCATTAAAAATCTGATTTTAAACCCAAGTGTTTTTCATACCTTCTGCTGGTGCCAGTATTTTCTTCTGGACACATTGGACTACATGAGTTGTTAAGCACAACTTCTAAAAAAAGTTATTAGAATTTAATAATCTGCTGCTTTATGAAGGATGTCCATCAAGTCAAAAAATATCAAAGTAGAAACCATGGCTGATATAACCTAATGCTCTACCTTTTCTCAGTCATGCTGTTAATTTGAATATGGTTGAGAGAGTCCCTTGGGAGGCAGTCCTGAAGGTCAAAGGGGCCCAGGAAGGCTGGATGCTATTCAGGAAGGCAGTCTTAGGACTGCAGGAGCAGGCTGTTCCTATGTGCCATAAGACGAACTGGCAGGGAAGGCAACCGCCCTGGCTGAACAGGGAGCTTTTGGTGGGACTCAGAGGTCTTTTCCAACCTTTATGATTCTATGATTCTATGATTGTGTCTAATCCTTATAATGACAGACATGATTTGTGGAAGATAAGCTGGCACTGAATTTGAAAATAAAGAATTACTCATTGGATTTTCTTCGTAAATGTACAAAATCATACTCAAATAGAAGACCTTTAAAATGAATTGTGCATATTAATTGAAGGCTTTGGTCTTGAAAAAATTAAATAGCATAGCAGAAACACAATAATATTAATGAGTGACATGTAATATGTTTCACATAAAAATTACAAAGTGGTGGTTCTTCTTCAAATATGTTATGCACAAGATCACTGAAACTATATGTTATTCATGTCATTTTTACAAGAGTTTCATACAAGGTATTTATTCTGATCAGAGAATCACCTTCATAATCATCATCTCATCCCAAAACAGTTCCACTTGCCCAGTAAATGCAAATATATGAAGTTTCCCTGATAATGACTGCAACTTATCAGAACAGTTTTTCAGAAGTTCTTTCTTCTCTGAAATGAACGAAACAGAAAAATAGATCAATAATTTAAGCAGATTATTATCATCTTCAAATATTTCACTTCCCTAAAATAACATATATTATAACTTTTCAATACATTTCACATAGTTTTATAAACATATATGCTAGTTGGCTTGCATTTTCGGTAGTGCTTGCTTACTAGAAGCCAAATGGAGTGTGAAACATTAAATTACTATTAAGAGGGTAAATAATTTTGTAGTAGTGCTACTAAAATTCTAAATGCATGAAATATGAGAAATACAATTCTAGATTTATACTGCTCTCTGAATAACTGTTCCACATTTTCAGGTGGGGAAAAAAAGCCTAAACTACCCTGCTAGCACTCCGCTATAAGTGCACAGGCAGCACATGGTGTCAACCTGTTTGAGGTTGAGATTTTTTCTGGTTGGTTGTCTTTTGGTTTTGGTCCTACCAGTGTCCACACTGTGTATGTGCATTCTGGTCTTCCATGTGTTTTGCTAAGATCATAAACGATCACACATCTCAGCTGCTGGGTTTTGGGTTGGTTGCTGGTTTTTTTGTTGGTGGTGGTGTGTTGCTTTTTTTTTTTTCCCAGCTGGAGCATTCCAGGTTGTATCAACCATCATGGAAAACCAGATAAGGGTGCAACAGACTGCAGAATGTGCAAAGATATCACCATCTCAAATAACTTTCTGGGCGATAACTTTGTTTTCTATTTCAAGTATTTGTACTGTATGTATGATACATGTAACCCATGGGTTATGATATGAATTAGCTTTCAGATCAAACAGGATCACCTTCGCAGATACAGAATACAACATTGAAACTTCTGTAAAGTCGTAATAGATGGGAAAATATAAGCAGAGACCCAGGAGCTTCAGAGATGTTCTTGAGCCCACATGTGCGGCTTAGGGTCTTACAGAATGTCTTTCAGCCACATCTGGGCTTCACGTTTGATATCTCCCAGCAAACTTTACAATCTTTAAAAGTCAAGAATATCTAGAAGGTGAATCTTGAATGAAAACTAGATTGACTCAAATTAAATTACCAGATACCATGGTTAAAACTACCAAATAAAAGTACATTTTTTACACAACTGTTAATAAAATTACCGAGCTCGTTTGCTTTGCCCACAGAATGCTGTGAAAGCAGAAAGTAAACTGTCTTCTCAAAGGGATCAGACAAGTTCTGGAAGATAGTTACATCTTTAGTTGTTTGCTGTGATGTTCTGGATGTAACCTCCAGCTCAAGAAGTATCTTTGTGTTGCTAAGGTCAGAAGAGTGGGCAGTAAGGAGTCTTCAGACAAGAGTAGTTAATATTATGATTAGAAGGATATATTTCCTTATATGATTGCACTGCAGAGTGGGGAGCAGATGTTGTTATGACAAAAAATCTCCCAGTTTAATAGCAAATGTTACACATACCTCCACCTATAGATATGAACTGGAAAGCTAATTAATTCCAAGCAGCAGAAGTCTGTGTCCGCAGAAAATTATTGCATGTTGTCAGCAAAACTAGAATGGAACAGAAATACATCAAAGTCTGTTTTCTTCTTGAATAAAGTACAAAATTTAGGTCTTTACTTTCTTAAACTGAAAGCAGCTATAAAGAGGCAATTAGCTGACTTCATTTAATATTTCAGTTTGCATACTCAGCAGGTTGCAGCAACCTATGTATCTTTGTGAAAACTGAATACATAATATAGGGGAGATAAAGCTCCATCATGCCATTGTTCAGTATCTTGGGAAATTTGGAACCAGACAGTAGAAAATCAGAGGCTTTTCTCGAAATACAGGAAAGGGACTTCATAAATCAATATCCAAAATGCCAGGGTGGTGTGACTCTGAAGAGTGCTTGGAGCACACATTCCATGGAACATACCATTAAGAAATTCAATGCAATAACTAAACTTCACCTATTTTAATGGCAGTAGTATAAGATTAATGAATTATTCTTGTCCTTCAATAACAAGAGTTCACTGCAAAAGTAGGAACTTTCCTAAAGAATCATGTCATGGAGACACAGTGTTAAAAATGCAAGGCAGCTCCTGATCACCATTGTTTGAAAGAATTTACTTGTTCACTATTTACTTAGTCTGTCCAACACAACCATCAGACATTCTTCACAATACCCTTCTGATGCACAGAAATGGCTGCAATTTTTGTGTTTATAAAAAAAGTTTAATCCTTTTCCAAACGTCTTTGAAATGAACTTTTAAGTTTCTGTGTAACTATTCTTGGAATTTTTAATAGATTTTTAATAGACTTTTAATAATGAAGGGTTCCCATCCTTCATTATTTTGATTCTGTTAACAAGACTGTTTATTGTTCACTATGTCTTCAAATACCTTTATAGTATTTATAAATACATACATATAGTTAAGCTTAATCTTTCTCCCTTTGAAGTAAATCCTTCTTGTTGTCAAAGATTCCAAAAAGACCATAAACAAACACGGGTAAGCAATTAGACACCAGTTACTTAAAATCACCCTGTTAGTATTTACTTCTTAGTTTCAACCAGTAATTGGAAGAAGAAATCAGCAGGCGCCTAGCTTTAATCATGCTACCCCTTTGCTAGATCATTTAACCGCCCCTTAGGGCATAGCAGGTTGCTTTTTACAGAGACTAAACAATGAAATTGCTGCATCATTACGCAATAAAAAAAAAGCAGGATGCGAACTGCAACACAGATACATGTCCTTGAGTAACCATGTTGCTGAGTGCTACTTCTGGGATGATTGCTTTTACATTTCCTCTTTGTGACTTTGGTGATAGTTATGCTCAACCTAGCAATGTGAACACAGAGCTGCAAGTGTATAATTGTAACAGCAAAACAGATAATTAAATTTAAAAAAAACCAGATGCATGGATTTGTCAGAGCAAAATGGTACACAGGAATATTGCAGAGAAAGCACAAAACCCTGAAAATCCCATTAAGTCATGAATTTAGCTGAGACTAAAATTGCGGTGTCTCTTACCATCTTAGTGTCTTGTCTGCCTTTACCTTTAAAATAATACATTTTTGTTTAAAACAAGAAAAGCTTACGTTCTTACTGCGAAAATGATTGCACATCTACTAACAGAAAAAGTACTGGCTTGAGAAAGACATGCCACTTCAAATATCACTCTGACTCTCAATGGTAAATTTTTTGTATGTATACACATACATATATAAAAAAATATATGAACATACAGATTCATATATCGCAAATATATGTGATAGACACAGAAACTCACAAGCAGCAGAACCTGTCTGTATGGTAACAGTCTTTTGGGTATTGCAAGTAAGATACAGGTTATTCTGTTACTAAAAATTTCTATTCTATCAATCACCTATCTGATAGCTAAAAGAAGGCACAGAAAAACTTGCTTTGGTAATGCTGCTTGTAGAGAAAAGCATGCCTTTACAATGCTTCTTTTACAGAAAAACCTTTTTTCTAATGGTATTTTTAATTGAATGTCATGTCCTAAGAGAGATGAGATACATCATTAAATAAAGGCACCATATTTGTCTCTGTGAAAAGGAAAAAAATGCTTTTTAACAGTTTAAGGGGTTTAATTTAAAAATACACTTGTCAAAAAAAGCTTTTCAAAAGCAAATGAAATCCTTCTACTGGGTTTCCTGCTTCACAAGAGAATTCAAGCTTTAAATTTAGTATATGTGATATTACAGTCACAAAGAGACTTTCTCAGCTTTGCTTCACCTATTGTCTATAGACGCTTGTTACTGGAACCAGATGAAGTCTTACGTTATTTGCTGAAACAGATGTTTCCTTCTAACTTTTTAATTTTAACACTGTCATCACTGACAGAAAGGACATAACTATTCTCAAAAACTGCAGTAGGTCCAGGGGCCCTTAGGAGATCATAGGATCTGTTCCTCAGGTAGAAGCATATCTACCTATATTTTTAAAAAGATCTTATTGTCTTAAAAGTATACTCTACAAGTAGGGCTTCTAATATGCCTGAAAAGGCGAGTTCTAGATTATAGTAGTAGCTTAAATGCAGTGCTCAAGAATACAGCTACCTGCTCCTTGTAACAGGTTATTATTTTCATAGCCAACAATCAGCTTCTGTTAAATTTCTCCCGACTCCAAGAAAATAAAATTTTTCCACAATTTAATAACATGCATCTATCTGTGAAATACATTTCTAATATATATATATGTAAAGCCAAAGGAGCCATTCTTGAGATTAACTTGGGTTTGGAAACACCAATGTGAAATTGAAGTGTCCCAGTAAAACTTCTTAAGCATGTACAGGTTCTGGCTACATCACCGTGGAGAGAGAAGAAGCAGAAATTAGTCAAGTCAATTCATCTCATTATTTGATTGACATTTTTTCCATAATTACATATGAGCATTTATGGTGACCATAAGCATGCTCTGTTACTTGCTTGCTTCTTGCAGTCATGACAGCATCAGCCTGACATAGAGTGTTCATCTAGACTAAATGGGAAGCAGGGAGGTAGTGTAAGACTATGTATTTTGAAGAACTCCAGCTATTGGTAATAACTCTATTTACTCTGAGTAATAGTCTATGTATTATTTTTTATTGTATTACATATATTTGTTAAGTATTTATGTGTGAGACTTGTTAGGATCCAAGATTATTAGCTATAATGTTATAGACATAAATTATGTAAGTTATAATGTCAAGTCTTCCCCTCTGTTAGCATATCTCATGGAAGGAGTCATCCTTGACAATACACTTGTTTTTAAAAAATGTCTTAAGAAACATCCTTGCTTATTTTCTGCTAATGATCTGAAATGAGCTCAGGCTGTTTATGAAAGCAATCTATGCTGCTGGTGAAACAGGCTATTGACAGTCTAAAACTGAAACATCACCCAACAAACCAACAGCTTTTCAACAGAGAGCAAAGCATCTTTTCCCCATCCTGCTTCTAAATTTAAGATAATGCAGTATGACAGCAGTCATGACTCTTCTGTTGACTTCTCAGTGTTCTGAGCTCTGGAAAAGATATGAAAAATATTAAGGATATCTGGATATTAAGGCTCCTGTCCTATATTTCCCACATGTCCTAGGTTCTCAAGCTGCCTGTGTGGCTCCCAAATCAAAGTCCAAGGTATCTATCATCACTGACCTGGATCAGTGAGTGAGGGATGGGTGGACATGGCAATGCATAAATTGATAGGGTCTCTCCAAGTACTGTAGAGTGACAGGGACTCTTGGAGGAATCCCTGCATTTATGAGGATCAGAAGATGATGGCAATAATCACACCTTGAGGTAAGGAAAGAGAAAGGTGAGATTAACTGAAGCAGAAGCCTGAACAGCCTGGTAGTGGCTTTGATTTTGCTTTCTCCTTGAAGTTTATGGTGGTAAGAGGGTTGTGATGGCAGAGACAACAGAAACAAAAGGTACTGCAGACATCTGAGTGTGAGGACTTGAACAGCAGGAAATAGTTCAGGGTAAGCTGCCTGCAACTACCTACATAAACAGGATCATTTGATCTGTTTTGTCATTGAAAAAATTCAGTCCCTCTGAAGGGACAATAACTGTCTGCAATTTTTCAAGAATCTTGTGAGAGAGTGCCAGACTTGCCCGATATGCAGTTGTTACCTCCAACACACAAGAGACTGTAATCAGCATCTATCACAGCCGGAAAGGGAGGCTGAAGAGAAAGCCAGAAGAGCTGTCTCTGGAGCCCACTCATATAACCTTAAAATGTCATGACATTAAATTCAGATCTGACAAAAAGCTTTTGATAACTTGTGAGTCTGAACCTGAGAAATGAAAAGAATAAACCCAGTGTATTTGGTTGTCTTATTCGTTCTCAGGTGTCTTTGACCTTTCCTTTGCTGCAATTACTAACTGAAGTGAGGGGAAAGCACAGGAAAGGAAAACCAGTATTTTTCACATAGCTCCAATATCTTCCATCAAGTCTTTTGGCACAGAGCTACAGTAGGTAGCCTGTCAAATTTGGTGCACAGTTTACAAGACAGCCAGCTATATGGTCCCAAGAAGTCTTAAAATCATCCTCTTCTGGAGAAGGGATGCTTTCAAAGACAAAGCGTACCAGCAGACAATCTCCATGTGATGTCTGCGAGCGCAAAAGGAAGGACCAATGCATGGGTGGCTTGGTACCAAGAGCTCTGTTATCCACTTTGCTGCTGAGTAGCCCAAGTTTGGAGCCAGCCTTCTCTCCAATATATTCCCAGGTACCGACGGAGCTGCTGGAGCTCACCAGCTGCATACTGCAGAGATTTGAGAAAAGGGACTTTTCTCAAACAGTACAAAGGCACCTGTAGTTAGAATGGAAATGTACCCTATGACTTGAAGACAGAAAGATTATGCTCTGTCCCACTTAACCATATTGCTATTAAGCACCCTGTGTACAATTCAGAATATGCAAATATTATTTTGAAGAATAGGCTGCAAAGTCAAACTTTGTTGAATGTCTTATTTTAGCTTTTTTGCCAGAAGTATTTTCCCCCATTTGACGGCTACAGCTGTCAAATGGCAAAGAAAAATAACTGTTGGAGGTGGAAAAGGTTATATAGCGTGACTAGGACTGCTAAATTTGACCTGCAAACAGAACTTATCTTTTAATAGAAAAAAAAAAAAAAAAAGTATATTGTGTAAGATTTTGAGCTTACAGAGATTCATATATCAGTGTAAATGAGGTCAGTGGGATATCACACATGCTTCAAGCTGGTATCAGTGTAAGTACTGCTGAAGTCCTAAGTGCAGGAAAATATTTTCACAAGAACTCTCAGTAATACCACTTAATCTTAACTTAAAAGGGCTGGGGAAATGTTTCTGTCTATAAACACAACTCTCACCCATCAGAATATTATCCAGGACAGAAAAAAAGGTTCTTACAGTGTTTAAATCTTTATGTATGTTTGCTATGAAATGAGTGAAAGAATGCAATATAAAACCCAAAAGGAACAAGGTAACGAGAACAAGTCAGAAATCTCAACATTACCAGACAGTTTTTACTACTGTGTGTCTAAAGATTGAAAGAGGTATGAAACATTAAAATAAAATAAGTCTTATGCTCAACAAATGTTGCCCAAATAATGCTAACAATAACACATGTCAGTGAGATAGTAAGATTATACAGAGGGACTGCTGAAAAAAGCAAGCAAACAGAAATTCCAGGCAAAGATAGACAATGTGAGGCATTCTAAAAGATAAGATCTATGAAACACTGTGGGAATTTGTCATGATAAAGAAGGGGGAAAATGGAATGCAGTGTTTTTATCACTTGAAATTCCTGACTTTATTCCTGAGATTCCTCCTTGAAGCATCATAGAACAGACATCCATACTCCATCCTCTCTTGTGGAATGCACAGGGGTACAAGGTAGGGCACATGCAACACCATCTTGGTCTTAGCATATGCAGAACCGCAAATATATCAGAGTTATTCTGAGATTACATGAGGAGGAGAAGAGCAGGAAAAGTAGACTACAGACTTCAAACAATAAAGTTACTGGGCATAATTTCCTTGAGCAATGTGCATTTGCATGCTGGATGATTCCAAAAGTAAGCCTCTAGACAATTGTGCTAGGCAGCTGATTCTGGAATCCTTCACAGAAATAATTGTAGGATCACTCTGTCAAGTACTGTGTGCTGGATGGCTCAGAAATAGTGTAATATTTAAAGAAGGCATGGGAGGAGTCACAGGTGGCTGCATCATTTGAAAAATGTAAACATGAAATGGTCTGCCACTACTTGGAATTCTAAGGAACTAGAATGACTCTATCTTACTTCTCGTATTCAGGAGAAAGGGAAGTGAAGCATCAGTGCACGTACCACAGACCACCCTAATAAAAAGCCTTGAACAGAGTAGACACATGCATATTCACTTTCTGAATATGCATACAGGCTATTGTACATGTTGCTTTGAGGCAGAACCATGACTTACACCGAATACAGTTCAGAGTGCGAAGCAGATATTGTAAATGTCTAGTGACATCATTGTCAAGAAGAAGCATTTGATTTCAAAGTGTCACTGAATTTTAAATATGGAATACAATCACATCACATTCTCATTTATCTCCATCAGTGTTTATGTCTTACAAGCTATAAATCCACTTAATTAAAAGTGACGTGAATTAATTTCTTCAGTTTTATTATTCACAGACAAATGTGTTGTATCAACAAAAGGAAGGCTGTCAAAATATGGAAGGCAGTCTTTCTGATAGTTAAAGCTTTTGGCTTTGATCATATGGATATGCTTTTCAGTAGTCATTGCTACAACTTATTTCATAGCATTTGTATGCTTAACTAGAATGTTCTTGAAATCTTCTGCAGACACTTCCTTTTGTAGTGTTGATTTTCATGTTTGCAATGTTAGCATTATTCACCATGCTAAGAAAATAATATAAACTGTCTGCTGTATGATTCTACTTGTGCCGTTGAACTGCTAAGAGACAGAAGGCTTGCCACTTGTGGATTTAACATTGCAAGAGGAAAAACTGAAAGTTTTATTCTGTACATTAAAAATGCCTAACTTTTAACTGCAACCAGTTGTCTACTAAGAATTGTTAGGATTTTGTTAGGGTAAGGACTACTTTAACACATTCTACTTGCAATTGCAATGTTCTGAATCTGAAAGTAGCTGTCTTCTCTTTCTAAAGAAAGGGGTTTGTCATAGTAACATGGCTATGTCTGGTTAAGTTCCCTTTAACAGATGATCTACTTAATCTTAACCAGAAGTGAGAGTAATATCCATTGGTTAAAGATTTTACCCACAACCTGTACCTCCAGAGCAGACATTAGTGTGAGGGGAATGGAAACAGGTCCC
>VZTL01048320.1:239-11496 GCA_013400535.1 Scopus umbretta
AGACTCTGGTGGTTTTCTCACAAGAGCTGGCACAGGGGCTCCAAGCACTTCCAGGGAAGGTGGATGTCAATAATTCTGCTTTTTAATTGACTTGATAAAAATACTGGAAGCAATAAGATACAAGAAACTAGAAGAATCTACAGAAACTACTATTTTATTTATTTATTTTTTTAAAATAAGGAAGATTGATGCATTTAACGGTAGGCATGTTTGCCAGCATTTGTAGGTCCTTGAGCTGGAGCCGACCGGTTGCTCTCTGAGGTGCAGTGGACAGTGCGCCTCTCCCTTCTCCCTTGACAAGGTTGAAAGCACAGTCAGGACTTCCATTCTGGCCTTCCCCAGTTACAAAAAAACATTTTCCCCTGTGGCCATCCAGTGTATTGTCAGACTCTCTGACACAGAAATAAAGATTCAAAACCTTTCCTTGACTGCTGCAACTCGGTGCAGAGCAACTTCACTGCAACTGAATGTCCTAGACAAGTTCATCAAGGGATTTATCCCGTTAAAGCATGCACTGTTCAACCAATCATAATTTCTACCAACTATTCTTTAATTAAGAATGTCTCTGTAATTTTTAAAATTTTCTTTCTATAGAGAGCATGTCGACTCTACAGAACAAATAGGGGTGGCCTTTGAGACCCTTTGCACTACAAGTGGATGCTTCGCATGCCATCTTGACAGGACACACATTGGTTTTAATTTTATATTTATAATCATCTTGTGTTGGCTTTGTTTAGTTTAACAGTTTATTAAAGTACACTGGAAAGCAGGAATTCAGGAACTGAAAAATTTATTTGTGCCTCAAATAAAAACAAATGCTGCTGAAGCTCATGCTTCTGAGTGATGCAGCCATGCCAAGCTCCTGCCAAGAAAGCTTGCCTACGCCCAATTTCAACATGAGTCTCTCTGTCTGGCTATTTCTGCTGTAAATAAAGTTACTCATTGGTGAAGATCCCAGGAAAACTTGTTGTGCATATGCACTGAGAATACAGATCCTCAAAAAAAAGACAAAAAGAAGAGAGAAACAAGTGATGAGCAGTATGAACTAGATGAATTGAGTATGAAATAATAGAACTGGATTTCTTTTTATTCCAGGACAATGTCCAGTTTATTAGTGAACTGTACAACTGTATGAAAGAACCAAATAATACAACTTTATCAGAAAATTAAAACAAACAAATACCCTATCAGTTGTTACTGGAGCAATGCAGTATTCTTTTGGGTTAACAGATTTAGTTATATGTCTTGCTTGTGGATTTTGATTAATACTATCATCTGGAAAAAAAAAGAAGCAGCCATATTTTATTTGTTGTGAAGTATTTTTATAACTTCAGCTGAAGCACCAGTTCTTTAAACACTTCACACATATAAGTCATTACAGTGAAGTCAGAAAAACTACTTGGATGCCTGGGATCATACACTGGTATCTTCAGAAGCAGGCTTTATTCTAAAAGAATAAATCCCAGCTCATGACTGACGAGCAGTAAGTAGTCTGTTAGTTATTCAGGTTGGTATCCACTGTAGCTTAATTAGGAATCTAGGCTGCACAGGTAGAGAATGGAGAGAGGTACGTTCCTGCAGAGCATGATTCAGAGCACCTCGTTTAATAGCCTAATGATTGCCTAACCTACATGCTCTGGATCTTCTGGAGATGTCTGCCTGCCAGGAGGGGCTGCGCATGTCCAGGGTCAGGAATTAAGAATACCAGCTTTGCCTCCACAACCCGCTGGCCTAGCTCAGCACTGGGACTGAGGACAGCTGAGCTTGGTGTGAAAGAACATTAGGTGGGCTTTGTGTCTGTTGTATCTTTTCAAGGTCCTTTTGTTAATTTTGTCACTGTCTTGTCAGTGTGGTCTTGTAGCCTCCATTCCTTTGCGTCCCACAATATGCCACCAAATCCACAGTATTCATTTGCAGACTCAGAATCCAAATTCTGCATCCCATAAAAGGAAGCTTAACGTCACCTGAAGGGTTCACCAGAAAGAGTCCTTTTCTGTTCTCCCTTCAGCATAGAAACTGTCTGGTTAGTGATGACTCTGATTTCACCCTGGCTTTACGAGCTGCCAATACACCAAGTGGCTTATTCAGTCTTCTTTCTACATACCAGTCAGCTTCCTGCTAGGAGACATTGGCTCAGCTGACGGTATCCCACACAGATTTCACTTGGGCAGATAAGGTGGAAGCTCTTGAAGGAGGTGTTTGGAAACCAGTAAGGCTTCCTCAGTTTGGGCTTTCCTTTGAAGGTCCTCAACCCTGATGGGAAGCCAGGTCATCGGAACCCAGTGTACTTCTGAATGGGGCTCTGACCTGCAGGACAGCAGTTTCCTCTCCAGCTTCCCTGATGCAATCTCTGCAGCCTGAAATTTAAATTTTGATTTGCCACATGCAGCTGTCTCTATTACAGCATCAACCCATTCATCCTCAGCAAGTGGGTGGACTTTGTTTCTCTTTTCTGTTAATAGCAAAACTGCATCTAGCCACTGTACATTCCTATTACTCATAACTGTTCCTAATAAGCCAGTCACCCTTTTCTTCTTTTCTTCCCTGGTTTTAGTGAAAAAAGCTTTACAGTGGGACTTAAACCTGACACTGATCACTGTTGGCAAAAAAAGTTAATGGCCAAGAAAGGCAAAAATACTCCTTTGACTCAAGAAGGACTTGATATTACTGCTTGTAAGCCTGTTATTTTGGTGAATTTTGGTAGTATCCTGTAACTTGGAGCCCATGGATAAAAAAAGGGATTAATCTTTAAACCAAGTCTAAGACATTATAATTTTCTGGGAAGTTTACTTTCTGTCAGCCTGATTTCTCAACAGGTCTGATGAGGATGTGAAAGATTTGATCCCAAACTTACTGAAACCAAAGTAAATGTTTCAGGTGATGCCTGAGCTCTGTTGATGGAATGTATATTATTAGCAGGATGAAACTGTTACAAAAGTTTGGTTTTGTTTGTTCCAATAAGTCAACCTCCGTATGTAACACAAGTGACCTGGTCACATTTCCTCCAAGCAGGCCATCCCTAGGACATTTTGTACCCCTTCCATTTAGAAAACTCTTCCTTCAGGCCTTTAGGATTTTCCTAAAATGTTCAACATTAAGAGCTTTCTTGGTGAAATGAAATAAATCCACATGGTATCAAATTAAGGTCACCTTCCTCATGAGGACATCCCCCCCCCTTGTTGTTCTGTGGGAAAATCTCTATAAATTGCAGTTCTGGCAATATCTATTCTAAGATAGCCTCTCTGAGCTGTGGATTTAAGACCTCATTGCCCTTCTTTCCTTCACTCCATAAGCCTAAGCACAAGAAGCCTAACACTTGCCCCAGATAAAGGGATATCACAGCCAAGGCAGCGGTGGGGCATGTGAGCTGGTGCCTCAGTTTTTCCCAGTTATAATCTTCTCATTGATTAAAGAGTATTTGTGCAAATACACCTGCATCTGCAGCATGGGCTTTGCAGTCAGAGCAAGCAGAAATGCAGACAGCTTAGGGGAAAGTAAAATCTAACGTGGTCACAGCAAAATCCTTTATTGGTGTCTCTCACCTCAGACAAGCACCGGGATGTCATTGCATCTGCCATGCCTTTTAAAGTTCTTCTGTGAAGGTCTAATTGATGGACCCATAAAAAAGCCAGTGTTCAGGTTATAAAGAATAAATTGGAAAGGTCCAAATACTGCTCTGCCATTCAGCTCAATATTTTGTAAAGTGTTTGCGCTAATATGGAGCTGTGAGTTTTATTTAAAATTCATATTAGTGCTTATTTCAAGGTGACTGCACTCTTTATTCTGAAAACTTCTGCATTACTTCATTCAGCCCTGTAAACACTTATGGAAAGCACACTCTAAAAATAAATTCCTTTTGCACTTCTCTCATTTAAATTGCTTTCAGGAAAATGCTGATATCAAGAAAGAGGCACCCACATCCATATGTTTACATTTATAGCAGTTCTCAGTCACTTTTCTAATGTTAACTAGGAAATTATGTTATTTGAAAAACCTGTAACTACTCACAGAGCAGCACTCTGTCTTCCTATTTACTGCTTTTATTAATGTTTATGGTACCTACAAAAATTGCACTCAGATTCAGGGCTGAGGCACACAGCTGAGGCAGACAATACAAATAAAAAGGGACAAGCTTTTCCCTCCAGCAATCACAGGTCAGAGTGACCACCACTGATCGGGCTGTACATAATGTGGGGGAGAAGAGACATTACAAGATGAAAGGTGTGTTCCTGCTGCAGAAGCACACATCATCTGCCTCAGGAACGGTTGTCTTAACAGGGTTAGTGCCAAAGAGAGGTTCCCCTGCCCCAGACACTTCTCAGGGAACAATTTTTTCCAGTCAGTCATGTTGACGGATGTGTCTGCACGGGGTGATTCAGCTCTCCTGAATGATGGCTGGTGGCAGCTGTGTAGTGCCAGCTGACATATCTCCTCCAGGTGCAGAAAGGACTCCAGGGTGCTGTGCTCTGCTGAGGAATTGCTGGGCATGGGAATATGCGGCTGCAACAATTTTTGAGATCAGGAATTGAACTGGTTTGGCACTGGAACAAAACTCAAGTCTTCAGCTGTTTGGAAAATGCATTCTTGTCACTCAACCTTTTCTAGCAAAATTAAGGTCTCCCTTACTTTTCTCATAAAGAAGTAGAGACCTTATCATGAAATCCAGGTGTTTTCTACATAAAAATACATCCTCCGACATCTTTGTCCTTCTCAGGCTAATTGTTTGTTGTCTTTTTTTTATTGGAAGTATTGTAATCTAACAAATGTCTTGGGCAGCGGTGAATAATGCATCATAGGTATATAGATCTTATGGGTCTGCTCCTTATGTAGTAGCTCCCACCTGGTTGTGTCCCACCATGAGAGGTACAGGGTCTTTGATGCTCTGTGTAAGTAGCTGCTCCCTCAGTGGGTTGCTGAGATGTCTCTTCAGGGTCCACTGTGATGTATAGAACAAATAATAAGCACCACCTTGTGCACTTGAAGTATCAAAAGGTTGCATGTTGCAATTAAAATGTTTGTTGAAAATCAACAAGATGTTCAAGTTTGAAATGTAATTGTACTGTTGGGGGGAAAAAGTTGTTATAAGTGCTGCTAAATCTGGAAACAGTATTTAAAATACATTTTGTATTGACTAGATGGTGTCTATTGCGTCTCAGTGAGGGATGGCTTTTTACAGTGCCATGGAGGAGCTTGTTCTTGCTGTACAGCTCGTGAGTACATCAGAAACACAAGGTAGTCACCTAATTACAGAGCAAGTACAGTGTTATTAGTGACGCGTAGTTCAAAATGGAACCATAATTATGTATGAAGATCACTCCAAGAAACACTTAATTGCATCACTTATTGCTAACAACTTATAGCTACCAGCATGCTGCTGAGTGATAAAAGCAGTTCTTCCCCACACGCTCCTGGGTCGTATCATACGCTAGATCTCTGCCAGGACAGAGCTGGGGAAAAGGGTGTACTTGTTTCAGGGACTCAGATGTAGTGCTTTAGAAGAATACATTTTGTCTAAAGCCAAGTAGGACTGCTTACCTGTTTTTTATTGCTCAAAAAATAGCCTCTCTTAAAAGCAAAACTTCTCCTAATGATTCTTGGTATTCTTTGGATTTTTTTTCCTCTGTTGTCAAATGCCTAGCGTATGAAACAAGTTATAAAACACTGCAGTTATAAAAGAGATTGTACACTCTTAAAAAAAAGTTTTGAACATTCTACTGAAAAATTGTATATTTCTGTGTTCGTATTCACATATTCTTATGGTTCACTGTAATTTCTTAGCAGAAGGCTTTTTTTAAGAAGTAAAAAGGTCACATTTTTAGTTTAACATTTCTGTAAAATAATCACGAACAAAAGAGGTCCATACTTAATTTTATCACATTTTGAAAGATTTTCTGAAATTTTCAGTTCATGTTTCAACATGTTTCAGCTCCATGAAGTGTATTGTTTGTTATAAGAACTCTTGAGGCAATAATCCAAACATATTTATAGAACAGCTTGGGGTCGATTTCCAAATTATTCTTGTACATTTTTTTAAAATTTCAAACTAAAATAAATAAAAAAAATAAATGTATCTGCTGTGCACTTTGTTTAAACTTGCTTTTAAGAATGTGAATTTTTGTGATTGAAGAGGAAAATATTGGATGTGCATTTTTAGATATTCTTTTTTGTTTTCTTGCTTCAACTCAATATCTGCAGACCCGTGACAATGAAGACAGCCCTGTATGATAAGGTTAACTTGAGTTTTCTCTTTCAAAGGCAGAAGATAGAGACCAGGCTATATATATTATTTTATTAGAAACATTAATTTTCTGTTTTCTTGAATTTAAGCTAATGCTATACACATGATCTAGTTTTTCCTTCTCCTAATTTTTAATATGTTCACAAACATTATCTCGAACCAATTCTAATTTTTTTCTGCATAACTTGGGGGAAAAAAAGCAGAGCTTTTGCCTTTCAGTTTTCCAGTACAGGGGAACTGGGAGGCATTCTTGTGGGGAACAGAATGAATTGACAATATCAATTACTTTTCTTAAATGGTTGAGATGCAGGTCTGAATCTGACCTTTTCATGTCTAAGTCCTCACAAGGGAAGGGTGAAGAGTCATATGCAATGGTCCACTCCTTGGATGCTAACTCCAGTAAGCCGGTGTCAAGCTGCGGAAAATACCTAAGCAGTGGCATCTGCTCCTTAAGGAAGTTAGCATCCAAGACTGGAGGCTTCACTTATTGCCTCTGGGCCTGCCACAGGGATGTCCTGTCTTCCAGATTTCCATTTGCTTGGTTTTTTTTCCTTTATTTTGAAAATAAACAAGGAGAACCTGATGGCCCTCCAGATGCCTTCTCAAAGAGTCTTAGCAGTGGGGAGAAACTCTCTGCACAGCTGACAAAATAAATGATCCAATGGTGGGAGTTGCATACTTAGATCTTACATCTGGGAACATACTGTGAGACCCCACAGGCTGCAATGCAGTGTCTATTTGAGGGTAAACGCATGGGTGGTATGGGGAGAGCCCTGTGTTTGCTCCCACACTGGAGTCAGTAGCTTGGAAAAAGAGAGTTATTTCGATAAGACTTTGTAGGCAATTAGCCTAAGGCGGGGAAAATCTGCCTGCAGCTTCTTACCAGATGCTTTCCACAAAAAAAGTGGGGGGAAAAAATTGAATCATTTTTTAAATTATTTAATAGTTATGCATGGAAAAAAAATGATTTCTTCTGAGCTATGGAGTTTCTTCTAATGTAGCAGAGACAGAAGTTAATAACAGCTATCAGGAGGTTTGTGAGTCTCTGTGGTAATGTCCCTGAAAACGTGTATTGTCAAGAAGGAGTGAAAAAAATCAAAAGTGAAAATCCCTGTGAGAAGGAAGGGAAGCAGAGGATCTTCAATTCACACCACTTTACAGAGGTGAGGCTTTTGATGCACACCAGAGCCCTTATGCATCGGTGACCTAAGGAAAAAAAGAAGGCAATTGACTGAAGGGGGGGAGGAAGTGCATTATAATGAGGACAAGAAATGTGCTATGAAATTGCAGTTAAATGTATAAATCTGTTTGACTGTAAAGGACTTCTCAGCATGATGTTGTGGCCATGTGTTTCTTGGCATTTTCACAAACGGGAAAGTGCTGCTTCCTGAACTGGCAATTGATCTGCTCCCCAGTGTTAATGTTAGCATACTTGGGACTTCACAGCTGCTAGCTTGGTGGCTTTCCAACTGATAAGAAATATTTTGATTACAGTCTTAATTAATCCAGATTCTGTCATCTTTGGTCATCTTACATGGTATCAATTTAATAAATAGCTCATTATTCTCCTTCTGCCAACTTGCTCTTCTTCGTCGCTTTGGCTCTGGCTTTTCTGCCCTTAGTATCCAAATTAGATGCTTCACCTCCTACGTCCTGCCTGGTTGCCTGTCTTTTAAAGCGCGGGTGAGAGAAGCTCCTGTTTTCAATATCAGGACTTTACAACATCCCAGAGGATTTGTTAACATCTGTCTTACAGACTAGGTCAAGTTTTGCCTTATGTGCCTGCTTGGGGGATGCTCTGAGGGCTTCAGTGCTGCCACAGCAGGACTGGGGGCATGTTCTGTGCTCAGGCACAGTGTGGGCAGGAGGCAGGGCAGCAGCCCAGCTTATGGAAGGCAAAAGGGGTTTGATTTCTGTTTAAATGCAAGACCATGAGGCATGGCAAAATGCACTTTTCAAAAGCCTTTAAGATGGCTGACAGATATTCACACAGGGGTCATTATTTCTTTCCTCCTCCCTGCCCACATTTTTTCCTGGCTCTGCAAATTTCAGAGTTCTTTCTCCAGACCAGGGAATGGCAGAGCAAAACTGAGAAAATATGAAGATTTCTTTAGTGTGTTCAAAACAATGTATATTCCCTACTCCTAACATTTTAGCTGTTGGTCTTGGTTTGGTGTTTGGTTTTGTTTGGGGTTTTTTTATTATTATTTTATTTTACAAGGTTTCCTAAGGAAATGCTGTCATGCTACTTGTCTCTCATTTCCCATCTAATAACTTGCATTGGCCAGTTTCAACCACAAATGAAAGAGGAGTCTTGGCCATAATTAAGTTTTTACTAGCTCTATTAAAGAGGGTAAGGAGAAATAACCTAAATTAATGTCACTACTGAGGAAAGATAGGCAGAAGGTAACTCTGCTGTAGACTGTAGGTCAGTCAGCATGGTCATACTTCCCTGCACTGTTGGGAACAAAAGTGTGCTTCCTTACACAATTAGGCACAGCACCAGGCTCTGCAGCTGCTATGGATTTATATCCAGCCAGCCCTGGTCTGTTTGCACATGCTCAGACTAACATGCTTTGGCATTATCTAGAAAAACCCAAGAGCTTTTAATATCAATAAATGAGAAAAGAACAACTATTAAAATCTCGTGTAAGGAGCAGAAAACTGATAGTGATTTTGAGGGGGAAAATGTCAAGTTAGAGAAGCAGGAACATTATAGCTGTAGATATTTATTTTCTCTGTTCATATGCCCATTTTCAAACAATTGATTTTAAAAGACTACTATTATTATTTTTAAGTGTGCATGATTCTTGCCAATGTCTTTTAGCTGCTCAGAAAAACTTTCAAGCTAATAGAAACCCATGATGCCAAAAGCTGGTCAGACACAGAAGGGAGTGCTTATTATTACAGCAAGAAAAATAGGTAGAAATGGAGAAATAAAAGTAATAAAGATCTGGATTATAAAAAATTATATGTTTTCAATGGAGGCAACACTTTCCTGGGTGGATGATCACAAGGAAAAATGTGCAAAGAATTAGACAGGAGAGCCCAGATTTGTGAGAATGGCATATATATAGAACTTCAGAAATATTTTTCAAGGAGACCATGAGATGTCTAAGTGACACAGTGACTACTAGTTGGCTGAAAGTTCAAGAATTCATGATTAATGTAGATCATATCATCAACACTGAGCCAAGTGAACGCTGCTCTGTTCAGGTTTATGTCATGTACCAGGTATGCACCCCTGCAGTCACTGGCCATCGTATGCATGAAGTGGATGTCCAGGAGGCTCCATAAATACACAGTTTCTATACCTGCCCCCCAAAGCTGATACAGTCAGAAAACTCTCCCTAATCTTAATAAAGAATTCAAAACATTTACCATGAAAGGCCAACAGCCGTAAAACCACAGTCTAGCAGAGGAGGAGAGGAGGAGACATCAAGGACATCACCAGTGTCCCAGATGTGTACAACACCAGGAAATTTGTTAGGTGAAGATAACCAGGAGAACAACCTCAGTGAGCGGGTCCTTTTTCATACTACACAGCAAGGAAAAACCCCAATAAGCTGCTACACCTGGCAGTCCGACCCAAGGGAAGACTCCTGTTACTGAAAGGACAACTCGTTTGGAAAGAAGGACTAATGGACAGACATCAGACAACCCTGCCCAGAGCAATCCATTATAAAAGTTGCCAGAATAATAGCTATTGTCAAGCAGTGTTTTATCTGTGTTATGACTAGTCTGTTCCATTTTTTGTTTATTTTTTCTGCTTCTCTCAGATGTGGTGACCAATACTATTTCTGCAGGAAATAATGTCTTCTGTGCCTTGTTTACATTGCTGAAGCACACAGCTAAACTAGTGACCCAGTGTTTCCTCTAAGACACGCCTTTATCTATAATGCTGACATGAATGAGTATGTTTTCAGAATTCTACCTTAAAAAGATATCTGAAAGATATGCTTTACTGAGATATCTCAAGTCCGCTGACTTCTTATGAAATTCAGTTTCATATATACTAGCTCTATCAATGACTTTGGGGGGTTTGTTGGTTTTAATCCCACCTTTGGGTTCTTTCCTGTGAGAAACTAAAGCCTAGCATTTGAAAGTTTCACAAAAAATTGTGGGTTTTTTTAAGCTGGAGGAACGCAGTGTAAGGAATGTGATAAAAATGAGGACACGGCTTCAGAGTGAAAACATATAATGCTGAAATACAAGGATTATTAAATAGTGTCAAGAAAAAATTCCATGGAAAAATGCAATGAAAAGTTACTGTATTAAACACAGAGATTAAATCCAGCAGCAGTTAGCATCTCAAACAGATATGGATCCTCCTGTAAATGGAGAGCACAAAGCCTCTACTTATAGGTCATTAATACAGCTGACCAAGGAACAAACATCTCACAAGCATAAATTAAGGTTTCAACCTTTGTCTCCATTCTGATGGGTCTTGAAAATAAATATTATTATTTGGGGGGGGGGGGGGGTTAGAGATGACAGCGGGAGGNAGAAAGCAGAGGAAGAGAACTTCACCTGTAGTGGTGATCAGGACAGATAAGTGAGATATGGGATGAAACCTTGAACTTAATCGGGCAGAACAGAAGTTTAAATATCTCTCTCTCTCATCCTACCTAAGTGCTCAGTCCCAGCAGCACAGGAAGAGGATGATCTTTCTACCTAGGAAAGCTAAAGATAGAAAACCTTGATGACCTTCTTACTTGAAAATCTTATCAAAACAGACACAATCCTGCAAACAACTTTGGTTTAGAGGATTGATACTTTCTAGTGGTCACAGAATCACAGAATCAGAATGACTGAGGTTGGAAGGGACCTCTGGAGGTCATCTGGTCCAACCCCCCTGCTCAAGCAGGGCCACCTAGAGCCATTTGCCCAGGACCATGTACAGATGGCTTTTGACTGTCTCCAAAGATGGAGACTCCACAACCTCCCTGGGCAACCTGTGCCAGTGTTCACATTTTCACAATAAAAAAATGTTTCATGATATTCAGAGGGAACCTCCTG
>VZTL01048324.1:6819-32745 GCA_013400535.1 Scopus umbretta
TCCTTGTTTAGGAAACAATAAAAAGGTAGCTTGCTTCCATTTCAGTAAGCAGCAAATCTGACTAAATGGATGTGATGTGATGACCAAAGAACATACTTTCAAAAAGTTTACACAAAGAAACTGACATTTGTTTAATACAAAATAATCACCTCCACAACCTCTACAAAAGTTTGGCAGAAAGTTAATTTTAAAAGAAGATGAAAAGCCATTCTCTTCACAGTCTCAGAACGCCTCAGTCAACAGTCAGGTATGTCATTCATGGGTCTCTAGGCTGAAAAGGGTATGCCAAAGTAAATCAACTAGTAATTGCACTGATGAAAATAGTGATTTTATTATGGAAGTCTTTTCAAAGAAACCAGAATTGGAATGTAACTTAATATTTAAAAAACAAACTACTTGAATTTTTCAGACTTTCTTTTTTAAACATAGGACAAAAAATACTCAACAAGAGTTAAAAAATAGACTTTTTTTTTTTTAACTGACTAGATTTTTTCATTAGCTCTTTTTGCCAGCACTGAAGAACACAACACCACACGTAGTTCTACTAGACAAATGTATCACCATTGTGCCCCTGGATGATGAATGGCAAAACAGCATTTCCATTTGAACAATTAATTTCAATATTTTTAACACTCATTCTTACAACGGGCACCCTCCAACTCAAACCACACTCCTATTAACTATCTATAACATCTGACCAAATTCAAAAATTGAAATTTCTCAAGTGTCCCTCTGCCAGACATTTTTCATTTATGCCTTCATCTCATATCAGTTCTCTAAAGCACAGCAACTAGCAGAAAAATTGGCACCAGCCAACTGTGATAGCAGAAATATAAAATCTGCATTACAGGAACAATCATTTTAAGGATCATTAGGATGTTATTTGTATTCATCTCACTCTTCTTTCTTAAATGGCTGCTGAGTGATTATGAACTGCAGGTTGAAAACAATAGATCAAAAAACTCATCACAAGACTATTTTGCTTCTCATTACTTTAAAAGTCCATTTCATCCTTTGTGATTTTCCAATAACAAATACTTAATCTTCTATTACCTTAATGAAGCTCACGTAAACAGAACAGCGATGTCCATAGGCAGTTAAATATAGCAGCATTTAGAAAACTACTCACATATGTATTCTGAAAAGGTGTACAACAAGTTCATGGATGTGAAGCTTTATTTCTGCACGGAGTTACTGAAGGTTTTAACATTTCTAACTCTGCATGAATGCATGTATGCTAACTGCACATGGAAAACAAAAGGTGTGCAAGTGCTCACACTTCATAACACATTCCAATCTGGTAGAGGAAAATAGTACGAAAAATTGACACTGAGAAACAAAATGTATGTTTTAATGATGCCTTCAGTACTTTGACATGTATATAAAAAACCAAAATTAGTTTGTAAGATGTCAGAACAGTAAGACTAAAGGAATAGCCTCAGCTGCTTTTCATTTTCAATTTCTGCATTATTTCCTATTGTTATCCATATCCTTAACCCCCATTTGGAATTTAGCACATGTATTTGTAGTTTAATACAAAGACATGATAAATATTGTTAGTATTCTTCCACTTAATCAGAAAACTTCCCATTTAAAATGACTTTACAACCTTTAGGAATGCTCAACAGTTTTCAAAGAAATCGATATCTCATTTCTGTACATGCTTATTTATAACCAGGTATAAAATGATCCATCCTCATTGTTTCAAGTTATCTACTTAATCCCTTAGCTCAAATTATTTGTAAGAGTTTGGCTTTTACCCAAAATATACATAAAAACATCTTTATAAAAATGGAGCAATGTATCTTCACCTAGAGAGCATTCCATATTCCAAGAGCTAACATATGTCTCAAAGATATATATCATCACCACATAAACAATAGAACAGATTATTTTTCCATTCCTTCTTGCAAATATGAAATTCTCCACATATTCTATGTCAGCAGCACCCCCTGGACTTGTAGTATGGAAGTATTATCTACATATATTTTTTTCTTCTCTGGTATATGACAAGAAATGTAAAATTATCTCAGTTATAATACTGCTGTTTAAAGAATAGTGAAATTAATTAACTGTTTACCTGCTTTGCTGCTGCAAGACAGAATGCCATAGTTAACAGAGACATTGCACTGAAATCTTAGCTTGTCAACTTTACAGGCAAACTGAAGTACTGGAAATGTCATACATGCATTGTATGCAATCAATTTAGACTCCTGAAAAAAAGCAATCCAGCTGCCTTATATATAATAATGTCTTTACTAATTGGGAAAAATATCTCTTACAACTGCTACAGAAGTAGACAAATCAAATACCATAATCAAAGCTGGTCCCCCTGTTTTGCACAAAACTGAGTTAAGACCTAGCACATCACTCTGGCCATACTGATCATATATTCAGATACTTGCTGAACTCTGTAGCAGATTGTAAGAGTGACAGGAATTCATACACTTTAAAATAGTTTTGCTATACTGAATTGACAAGTAATAAAATGAAAATGTTTTTCCTTACATTACTTTGATAATACACGTGAATTACTTTTATGTTCCGCTCTGTTTAAATATGCAGCAAAACTTTGGTGGTTAGATATTGTCATTACATTGCAGAACTGACAGCTAGGAATTTGGCTGCTGGGTTGGACGCATGGGACTGCTAGTATCTGGTGAGGCATTGATGGCTTCTGGAATCTGGTAGGTGGCTTAGGCTTCTAGTACTGGAGAGGAGAGGTAACTCTTTTCCTCATTCTCGACTTCAGAACAAGTACTGACCTGAACTTCTGTTTGGAAAACAAGGTACCGTATGTCATCATTAAGTTGAGATGCCCTCCACAATCTGATCCTAGAGATGAACAGCTAAGAAAAGCCACCTCCCATAAAGGCTCCTCCTTGATCTCCCACTGAAGGTGCAGGCCCAGATTCAACAATGCCCTTAAGCACCCTTTGATGTCCCGTGGACTACAAGAGCAAGCCAAAGTCAGTGAAGCTCAGTGACAGTGAAGCACAAGCTTACATACCTTCCTAAACAGGCTGCAGTAAATAGCAGCTGATACTCAGGGATTTCTACTTTCTCTTAGTCACATGATAAAAATCTAGGAGAGATATATGAAATATCCAATAACATTTGGATGCAATTTTCTTTTTAAATCCATTGTGATAGTCTTTCCTTAATTGGTAGCTGATACAGTATGTTTCCTGTGTTAAACCACATTCTGCTTTGGGCAGTAAGCTTTTCAGACTGACACCACATTTTTAATAATCTACAGAAATTTGAGTACGCTGAAAACTCAAGACCCAGTTTTGCTTTACATTCAGCAGCACTATAAATAAATGGAATTACCCCCAGGCCTGACTATCGCATGAAATTAACATAACATGCAGTGAATGCTTTCAAAGGAAAAAGCTAAACATGGCAGCTCTTGATCCATACTTTTTGACAGTACAGTATGATGCATGTATGCTCTCTTAAAAATACTGCTAAAGTAACCCTCAGCACTGCATTGTCCCTTTTGAGAAGTATTGAATGCTCTCAATTTTCATGAAGACCAAGAGCATTCATCACCATGCAGGACCAAGTGCACAATCAATCAGGAAAAAAATACCAGAAACTTGAGAGTCATACGTGTTTAAAAGCACCAAGACCGGAATTGTTAAGCCAGCTTGTGTAAGGTAACCATAAACTATGTGCAGTACATTGGCTACAAATTACAGGTGAAATATTTGTTCCAAATTCAGCAGATTATTTCAGTGGTGCCAGAATTTAATCCTTATTGTTACAGATACATTACGTGGCCAGAGTTTTACTGAATCACAGAATTTATTGTTGATGCAGTTTATACTTTGGAAACATAAACTGTCAAACCTAACACACAAGACTATTCCTTTGTCTAAAGCAGTAAGGGAATTCAGCAGTCCAGTTTAGAAAAAATGCCTTGTTTGTTAAAAGGAATAGGGATTCACCACGTAGAACTGCAATGTAATTCAAAATTAGAACTGAATTTTAATGAGCCATTTTTAGAAAAATCATTTTCATTAGATAAGCTGAATGAAGTGTATGCATACATATACAAATACAATATTAATGCAATTGAACTATTAAAAATGGGAGTTTTTAATCAAAGAAAACCTATTCCACGTTAACCACAACCAAGGTCCTTTATATTCAATCTCAGAGTTAAAAATCCAAGTAGATAAACTGACAATTTCACAATGTACTGATTATATCTAATATAATTAGATGTTGCCTCGAAATAGAGGTGAAAAAAAACATAGTCCTATTTGGAATTTCCAATGTAACTTTAAAAAGTATTTATAAAACAAGTTTTAACTCCACAGATAAAGCCATCATCTGGAGCAGTAGTCAAAATGACATATTTTGCTGGAATGAATGCCAGTATGACACTAATTACTTATATTACTTATTACTAACAGCATATAATGAACTTAAAAAGAAAGTTTGGACTCTTCTTATTGAAATCATAAACACAATTTTTTTTTCAGTGAAAATTAATTTTACTTTCTTTATAACGTTTATATACAGTTTTGCCTAGTGAAGGTAACAGCACTGCTAGCCGCTGCTCTGCATTAAAATGGGATCAGAGTTTTCTTTTCTCCTTGTCACAAAAGGTGAAATCAAACCTTATTGAGACAGCTACAGTTTTGTTAAATGCAACTCTTTGCAACTTGAGAAACAGGATGGAAGAAAGACACACCTAGGAGGCCCATACAGCTGACTAGCTGTGGACTTACCTAGCAGCAGAACTACAAGAGCACACACAAAACTTCAAGATACTGCCTTATGTAATTCTCATTACTTTTAAAACTTCTCATTTTGATACGGATATATACAGTCTTCCAAAGTTATTAACTCACAAAACCCCTCTTCCTTCATAAATGACCCTAGCACATTTTATGTGTTACTCATTAACACAAGCTTTTAATTTAATTTTTGTTCTACTTAACATTTTGCATTTTGTTGCAGTGATTCTCAGTAAATAAAACCAAAAAAGTACACTCTTATGGGTCTATTGTTTCCAGGTTTAACATTGACCAGACTCACACTTTGGGCTTTTGAGGAGCAACTTCTCAGATTGCTACCTGGTTACAATCTGACTGCAATAATTCAACACAAAGTCCACATCAGACAGACTTAACCTGTGCTATGAATTATGTCAGGTGTACTACTTACTTCATCCTCTATGGCCATTACATTCATACAAGTGCAAACACAGAAGACAAAGGAACTGCACCCAACCCAGAAAAATCCTCACCAATTTGTATTTCTTTGTGGTCTTTCTGTGCAAGTAGTAGCCTTCATAATGGCCATTTCATTAAGGAACCTATCATGTCAGAAATAGGATGCAAGATGCTGTAGGTCTGCTATTCCAGGTAGCAGGAGATCCAGCTCCATTTTAGAAGGATTTTACTTCCTGAAGAACATCATATTTGTCTTTACCTGGCCCTGAATTCTCATAGGCTTGTCTGTCCTTGAAACATAGTGGTATAAGGGACAGAATTCAATCAATGCAATTTAGATAGAATTACACAAGTACATAATGTTAATTGATTTTTTAGTTTCTTTTTGCTTTACTCCGCATGTTCACAAGCTAACAAATGCAACACATTTTCTCTATGCAACTCCGCTGTAATTCTGTACTTCTGATCTCACAGCAAGCCAAAACAAGAAACATTTTACTCAAAGAAGAGCTGCCGAGTCGCCCCCCGCCTTTCTTTCTCAATAAATACATTTCCGTCTAGGGTTGTGATTAGTCATTTCCTCCGTCTCATAACAAGTTATGTTTAAGAAATCAAGAACCTCAATTTTTATGTGCATAAATTACACATTCTTCACTGTATTTTTACTGTACCCCAAAAGCATAAAAACATTTGAGTTTTTTTGCAAGATACTGATAAAAACAAGAATGCCATCCCTTGCGTCTAAGCACATCTGAGTTTCTTTAACAGAAATGCCATGCATGTTTCTGAATACTGTCATGAGGCCCATGGCAATAAAGTTCAACATACTCAGGCTGTAATCTTCTCCCAAGGAAATGGTTGGGATGCCAAGATGCCTTTTGACTTTTATTTCACAGCAGGGCTTCATTCACAGTGACTCTGTCCAAACCTTAAACTACACCAGCTGTGATACAAGGTCCTGCACAGTAATTTGTAAAAAGTATTTGACAAACAACATTCAAATGATAGAATACATTGCAATTCATGACAAAACAGTGATCGATATCCATTAACTACTCAGTTGGAAAGGGGCGATTAATTCATAATACATCTACAGACTGCAGTGTACTCCTAAAGCCCTGGTAGACCAAAGCACTTATGTCGTGGTTGCAAAACATAAATACAGGATACTTTGTAAACCACTTTACAGACAGCCTGCTTAATTGAGTTCAAGAACAATGGAAAAATGTTTAAAATATTAGAAGAACTATTAAAATAGATGCAACATTCCAGTATCATCCAGCTATCTATTAGCAAATCAGTTCACAAGTACACAGCACACATTCTTATGCATTCTAGCATTCATTCAGTGTGCAGCAGCATCTCTTCTCCTAAATTACAGACAGTCACAAACTTTCAAACATGTAAGAATACATTCACCTTACTTCTCTAAGTTTCCTGTGATTTTCTAATTTCATATACTTTTAATAAAAATGCATCACATCACCAGTGGCGTTCTATACAATTTTTACAACTTAACAGGAATTAACACCTTTTTTTTTAAAAACAAACAAACAAAAAAAACCAGATTTCTATGGGTATGTAAAGTGACTCACTGAAAATTCAGTTTTTCACTTTAGAACAATATTGTTTGGATAGAATTGGAATTTTACATCTATCTTCTGAAATGCAAAGAGTCAACACTCGGCTCTAATTAATTACCAAAAGGTTCTGGGTCTAGTTCACTATGGAGAAACTGAACAAATGACAGCTGACGAAATATAACTTGGAAGTAGGGCTCACTGAAAATTTTCCATTGAATATCATATGATGGCAAAATAATTTTTTATTTATGCTAAAAACCCTCACTGACATAATCTTAGAAAAAAGAACTTCTAAAACCCAAAGTTTTCCCCTTGGGAAACTTAATCTCCTGAGACTTAATCAATTGATAAGATTGTCCATTATAACTGATTTTCTCGAGAAACAGAAATAAAACCTGGGCAACACCTCAAAGAAGGCAAGGAACAGGTATGGGGGATCTACAGGCTGGACTATAGGGAACAAGTCCTCATAGAAGGCATTTCCAGAAACATGAAGAACAAGAAACTGATGGAGAACAGAAAGCACAGGCTGATATGGGGCAAATGGATCAACCTCTATGATGAAATAACAAGCTTTGTAGCTGAGGAAAGTACAGCATGCCTTATCTACCTTGGCTTTAACAGGGCTTTTGACACGGGCTCCTTTGGTATCCTTGTAGGCAAGCTGCGGAGATATGGTCTAGATAAAAGAGTGGAAAACTGATTGTATCATCAGACTCAAAAGACAGTGGTCAATGGTTCTAAGTTTAACAGGCACGTAGCTGTCATGTTTTCAGGGGTTGATATTGTGTGGCAAATGCCACCTAATGTTTTCGTTAACAACCTCTAAAATGGCATGAAATGCATCTTCATCAAATTTCTGGATGACACCAAATTTGGGAGAGTGGTAAATAAGCTGGGGGCAGGAGTGCAACTAACTGGCATCACAGCCTGTCAGAAACAGACTGACAAGATCCTCCTGAACTTCAACAAAGACAAATGCAAAGTTCTGCACAATGGACAGGGTAACTTCATGCAAAACATAAGCTACATATGAACAGCACCTGGAACCATGTCTTTTGTTATACATGTCAAAACAAGACCATGCCCTGAAATTCAGAAAAAGGTGCAGAATGAATTACCTTGTTTTGTTGCTGTTTGCGGATATCAGCAAACTCTGTACAGTACAGAAGCTCCAAGGAATCAGTAAAATAGATAATATCTGAATTGAACAGGCACTCAACATGAGAGCAAATGGAAATACTATGAAGTACCTTGATGTCAGGAAAAAAGAATTATAAGAATAGCAACAGGCAGAAGTGAACAGATTTACAGTAGTGATATTAAGTTTCACAAATATGTGAGGTAAAGAGTAAATAATTGGAAACAATGTGCAAGACTGACGGGAGGTAGTAGGAGGAAGAGTATCTTGTACCAAGTCAAAAACGTTAAAAACATTAGTCTCACCAAGAGATATACTCATAGCAGGGGCGAAAGAACTAAGCAATTGGACAGTTTAAGGATCTCATCCAAGAGATGGAAACTGAGAAGGGATATCAGGGAAAGGGAAAACACTATGCTCAACCAGCACACACAAAAAGTACTGGATAGAAAGCTGATGACAATGTTCATATATCTATATATACACACATATATATCTATATATCTCTATGTCTGTATACATACCAAATGCATCCACAGGATTCTGTCAGGTGCCCTTGGGAATGCAAATACATGTTTGTGTGGATGCAACACTGCCTCTGGGAGACGCATTTTTCACAAACTGCCAAAAGTGGAGTCTCTTTTCAGTACATATTTGACATCCTGTTGCCGGACAGCTTCAGTTTTTCTACGCCAACCTTGACAGTACTGAGAAGCTTTGCTACAGTTTTGGCAGAGGCACCACTTAGCCTGTGTACAGCTGCACCAAAGGACAACAAGAACAACGATGACCAGCTGCTTCTGGAAGAAGTTTTCTTGGATCAGTTTTGTTGGTGCAGCCTCATTTCTGGATTCATGAAACAAGTGTCAGCTGCTGGAAGAGGATATTTCTGGGATGACCTGCAATGGCTGCAGAATTTCAAGGATGACAAAGGGCGTTTTGTGGTTTTTTTGAGGTAATTCTGCTTATTATAAGGTTGTGAATCTTCAATTCAGCCAGCAAGGGCTTTTCCACGCTTAGGCACAAATGACGCATTGCATTAGTTGCACTGGTGCATTTGATGGAACCTGAAATCCCTTGTTACCAGCCCTGCCGCCAGATCTCTCAGTTCCTTAATAGACTGGAATGTAAATTTTCTGTTATGTCTCAAAGAGCAGTTGCAGTTTTAACAATTTTAATACAAGTTGTTGTACAAGTTGCTTAATCCAAAAATCAATCTTGTAACAACATCAGAATAGGCTCATTCCACATTATGAAAAAAATCATGCTACTAAAGCCATTATCAGAAATATCCCATTTTTCTAGAGAAAAAACTTGTAGCAAAATTAAGGCTTTATAATTCTGGCTGATAAAGTCTTCTAAAGGATAAATGTTCATAAAAAAGAATACCTAAAGAAAAAAGAATACCTAAAGATCTGGGCTTTCTATATTAATACACAGTGAGAGAGATGGATGCACAAGCACAGTACAGTGCTACTGTGTAGTATACTGATGCCCATTTGTGGAGTGAGACACATGAATGTGATGATGCAGCAGTATATAGGAAGGGTAGTTACATGCAATCCAAGCTACTCCTGAAAGCACATAGTATGTAAACAGATTAAGTCAGCCTGGAAGGATGCCAAACACATAGCACAGCACTTGCAGCAGTACCACTGGATCCACCTGAATGAGGGCACATGAACTGAAGAGCAAACTTGAGGCATTTTTGGTGAGGTGCAGAAAATAAGCCATCTTGCCAGGTAATGCATTCCAAGGATTTGACTGCATGAATGGAAATCATTTTGATGCACCACAACTGGGTAGAGGACTAATAACAGCTGCCTCCTCTGGCTATCACTGAAGTTTAGACCATATTATAGTTTTTTCATTTAACTCTATGGCTGAGAATAACTGCATGGTAGTAATCTGCTAATATTGTATTTTTATCATAGAATCATAGAATCATTAANCAACAAAGGATAAATTATTTTTCTCTTACAATAACTGATTTGAAATATTTATGCTTATTTTTGGAATAAAATAATTAAAAAGCTGACTGATAAGCACCAGAATTTTGTAAGGTAAAATGTCGTGAGATTTACTGTATTAAATAAAGGTATATATCCAGTAACTAGATACAGTTGCTGTCTTAAGAAATATGTTAAACTTCATAAACTTTTACAAATTACAAGAATGCAAAGATAAAATGTCTTTTTTTTTTTGATAATCTACCAAGTAACTGGTATGCAACTACATAAACTACTAAAAATATTCTCCCAAGTTTGCAAAAGAATTCACCATTGCCTTTGAAGTACATGATTTTTCTGACCTTAAATGACAGCTAAATGTCAGCCAAAATTCACCATTGCTATAACAATAACATGGAGGTGCTGCACATCTGATTTTGATTAAGATCTCTAGAAAATACCTTTTCATTAAATGTTGGATCCAAATCCTTTATCTTCATCCTGAGTGAGTTAAGTACATATATATATTATGTGTGCATTTTTATTTTGTTATTTTGTTAGTTTTTAATAATGGCATCACTGCAGCCAGTACACAACAAAATAAGGCTTATCCTATCTCATAACAGTAATGAACTTGGCAAGATCAACAACATTAAGTTACATAGAAGCTTTTGTATACCTAAAATAATATGATTACTTCATCTGGGCACACACAGAGTTAACAAAAAAAAAATTAAAGATACGGTATTCAGAAAAGCATATTAACTACCAACTTTTACTAGCATACCAGTAATCACTGAAGTGAGGTAACACAAATGTATATGGTAATACTAGTAATCATTAGATGACCATAGCAGAGCCTACAGTACTGAAACAGTTTCTGGAATACGTAGAAGTCCTATAATCCAACAGTGTCTCAAATCAAGACATGAAGAAATCTTAAATTAAGGAAACAACTCTCAGCTGAATTGCAGAATGTTTCAAAATATCAGGTTTCCAGATACATCTTTTACTGACATATGATTTTTCTAAACATAGTCAACAGATTCAACTATTTTGTAATAATGATTAGTAAAGTTGGTTGTCTGTCATGAGGGGGAATAAAAAATTGGAGAAACCACTATGGAGTGATGATAAAATAAATGCAAGAGATCTAATATCAGCAAAAAATGACTGCCAAAGGACAACTACCAAACACAGTGAAAAGAATACAGAAAAGAATAAAAAGGAGACCAAGAAAGCACGGATAACATTGCCTTAGCTGCTTCCAGGGGCATCTGTTCTGAACCGAAAGCTGCACGCTGACTAGGAAAAGAAATATCAACATTTCTTGTTAACAGTACAGATTTTAAATGCTGCTAACCACTATAGTTCTGGCATACATTGCTAACCAAAATTAATTTTTGCATAAGTATTTCAGCTTTTATTTTAAAAAAGTTACATATTCATACAAAATTGTGGTAGAACCAAGCTTTACAGTGGTATGACACAAGCTAAAGGTTTCTGCACTAGATACGAAAGGTCATGATCAAACGTTGGTTTTAGCCTTTTCAGTTAGCTTTTGAAAGTCTTTCTTCAGGAAAACTTTTATGGCGGCTTTTGAAAGTATTTACGTTATGACTTAAAATGACTTCATTGAAAATGAATTTGTTCATGATTTCTTTGTTATTAGACTGTTGCCTGAGTAGCCAAAGATGTTTCATCACTAACATGGAGATTACAGGCTCCACCAGAATTTCAACTACACCCAAGGACCTTTAAGGTCAGCTTCTTTTTACTGACCAGAAAACTGAGCTACGCACTTGTTCATTTTAGTTTAAGTACATAATTATGTTTGAAATTTTGAAAATTAGATAGGAATAGATGTAGGAGATTTTAATTTTTTTTGAAGATATGGAACATAGTCCCTTTATTAAGGGGTAACAGGGAACATATGACATTCCCTGTAATACTCCCTCTCCCTCCTAGCAAGCATCCTTATTTGTTGTTCCTATTCATGCTCCCAAAAATGTATATTATCAGTAACTGAAACAAAAAAATTTCAAACGCTCAAGAAAACAATGTGCACCAAGAAAATACGTTGACTTAGGTAAATTTGTTAAACATTATTTGGTTCAAGCTGACTTGGAAAAACATTATTTCCCCCCCCCCCAACAAATCCTAATCCCCTTCTCCAAGAACAGTATTTATGGAGATCGATAAAACCTGAATAGACAACACATAACCTCAAAAAATGTTTGTTGAATATTCCGAAAATTTCTGGCTGCAAAAAACATCTTTAATGTGCTCTTGCGGAAAAAAGTATCCAAGAATCAGCAACTGTCCCCACAGTTTTGATTACTCCTTGGTGATCTCAGATGGATGGTTTTCAAGTAGGCTACTGAAGAAAGTGAATGTTTGTACACAAGAAATAATCAGAATGCTCATATATTTTAGTACAGCTCTTCTTACTTTTAAGCACAGAATGGCCCTAGATCTGAAGCCAGGAATGAACACCACCAAATGGCACCCTGAGTAGACTTCAGGTAGGATCTTTCACTTTTCCATAAGCCAATTTTTCATGAATAGTTATTTATGGTTTGGAATAGTTAATTATGGTTTGCTGGGTTGATTTTAAGCTGATCAGTTCTGATGCCTACTGTTTTCATACGTATGTTGTATCTTCAATTTGAAATTAGTCAAGACTGATAGAATTCAAATCTTTGTTATGTGGTACTTTTATACCAAATTATTATCCTGAAGCAGTTCTTTGCAATGAGCACTTGTAAAACACATGTGGAGGTCTATGTCCCTTTGTTAAAATTTAGCTGAAATATGGATACTCAAAGAAGTGACTCTCACAATACCTCCCAGCATCCTGGTTTGGATTACCTCTGTAGTTACGGTTTTCATGTTTTGATCCATGCAACACTGCTGGTCTACTGACTATGCCCAAGAGGTTGTGAAAAGTAACTGAAAAACCCCAAGCCTACCTTCAGTTAAGTTTTCTTCACAGAAAATGTTTTGCACAGTAACTGGCTCTGTAGGGGTGGAGGCTAAATGGATAAGGGATTATGAAGATAACAACCATCTATCATCATCAAGTCAGGATCAAAGCCTATGACTTTCTTAGACATGCGATTCAGAGGCTGAGTAACAAATTGTGTTAACATCACCATAGTTGTGGCCTGTGGCTTTTAAACAGAACCACATACGGTTAGTATTTCATCTAGTCCCAACTGACAAAGGCAAGGCTCCAAAACAGTCCATTAAAGTAAGTACTTTCCTTTAAATTTTTTCTTCACAAAAGCAGTTATACCTTTTAACTTGATAAATAAAACAGCTTAAATTCCAATGAAATCCACAGTCCAGAATCCTGATTTTGGCCTGAAAACAATAAATTAAAGGCCATTTGCGTCCACTGGCTTTGCCTGCATTAACATTCTTTTCTCTTCTTATGAAGAAAAAAAATGACCAGAACAACAACTTGTTTTGCCTCTGTTCTAATGCAAAAAAAAAAAAATAAAATTATTCAGTGAAGACTTTACTTGGTTTAAGGGTGTGAACCCCAGCTTCTGCTGGCACACAGGCAAGACACGGATCAAGAAACGTGTTGTGGGTAGCATCATGTTTTGTGCCATCTGTGAATCTAGACTGTACTAATGCTAATGTTCTTGCGCAAGTGGAAAATAAAGCATGCATGATATTTACAGAAGCAAAATTTTGTGCGACTTGAAAATATAGGAAAATATATCAAATAGTAGCAATTACTTTAAGGTATTAAAAGTGAAGAAAAATGAAAACTTGTTGAGAATTAAAATCATCAATACTGTTGAAGGTAGGTACATAAAACTCAGATGCCTATGGTTCAGAGGTAGACAGAATATTATAATACAGATAAGAAAAAAGGTAAAATTTCTAAAGAAGAACTGCTGAAAAAACATGGCATCCTTATAGTCCAGGTTGATTTTAATGGTATTATTATTACTACAGTTAGGATAAGAGATGATCTGGTAAGATATTTCATTCCATACACCTGGAAGGGATAGAGACTATTATATGCCAATTGTATGCAACTTACTTAGGTGTAACAAAGGATATGTATTCTCGAAAGTGACGTTTAATCAATTAACATTGAAAGCAAAGGTTTTACAAGGTGTTAACGGAACAGAGGAATTGATCTCATCAAAATAAATTGCTTTTGTCCTCAAAAGTCAAATAATCTAGATAGAAAAATTAATTCCATTTGTACACTTACAAACATTGTGAGATTTTAGACTTAAACATGCAATTCAAATTTTAATTCCTAGCTCCTCAGTGGAGTTTTGGAGTTTAGAGTCGAAGAATTGGGGGGAGAGGGGGAAGTGGACTGGTGGTGGTGGGGGTTTATTTCTTTCTTTGTTTGGGTTTTTTACCTATAGATATTAGGTGAAGTTATTTTTAAATACTGTGTTGGAACACTAGATACCAGAGCCTGCTCCCTGACTGTGTATAGGAGGAGAATTACTGAAACTAATCTCCACCATAAGCATGCTTACATGGCATTTTCCCATGCATCCTAAAAAACAATTCATATAAGTCATAAATTTGGGCTATAATATTGAAAATGAATGTCAACAGCTGCAAGAATTTTTTACAACATCTGTAGATTGTCCAGCGTTCTTTTTACACCTTTATTTTCTGCTTTTGTTCTATAACTTCGTATACTTTTTGTTTATGTAATAGTAGAGATAAGTCTATTACTGTAAAGAAATTGATTCTTACACTTTTTTTCCTTAAAAATCATTCTAAAATGCCACATATGGTCACTATTTTATGTTTGTCATGTTCATGCATTTGTCAAAGTTTACACAAAATACTGACAAACCCCAGAACTGGCCTGTGTTTTATGGTATTTATCTCAACATTACACTTCAATTTTTTAATACAAGCTGCCAAGATTTCAACTGTTTAAACCAAAGATTACACAAACATTATAGCAACCAAATGATTAGAAGACTCTGAATATATTTAAATGTTCTTTCTGTTTTCAAAATGACTGTATGTCAAAAACAAAGAAAAGATTATGATCTTACAGCCACCCATTAGCAACTTTAATGCAAATTCCTGCAAAACAAAACATTTAAAACCAGACAACTTCATAAATTCCTTATAAAAACAACAAACAAGCCTTCGATATGGCATGTTTCTTCCAGTAAGTCAGGTGGCATCAATGATCAAGGGAGCACACACCTTGCTCGCAGAGCAGAGAAGCATTCCACTTCAGCTCCTCTACTACACCTTGGCTTAACAGTTATTTGAAGGGTGAAGCATGGGGGGCGAAGACCAGAGTAAGACTATGTTAGACAGACAGTTAGTTAGTCTTGCCCTTCATTTTAGTAATAAAAGACTAAGCTAAAGCTAAATACACATGTGCATATTGGCAGCCACAGAGGTACGTTCACTGAATGGGCATAGTACATCAATACTGTATATTTTGTTACTTATTGTATATGTAAAATGACACTCAGTACAGATTAAGCACATGTACACATACCTAACAGTGTTATACATGATTCTATATGGAATTATGTACCTCCACTGAAATATGCATTACATACACAAAATTTAAAATAAAAGCAAAATTCCATGTGTTCCTTCCCTATTTTTGTTAAATATAAAACTCATAAAAACAGAAGCCACTGATTCCACGTAACTTATTCTATTAGCAAAATGCTTGTTCTTTCCAACAGCAATTTTATTTATTTATTTATTTTTTTACTACCTTTCATCAGTCCACCTCTTTCACAGGCAGGCTAGAGAGCAACGACACAGCAGTTTAACACAATTCCTAAAGCAGACTTGTTTTATTTACAGCAGTGAGTAGCGTACAAGTACATGTCTGCTTTTCATCAAGACAACCAAAAATATTTAGAACACAGAGTTATTAGGAACACTTGGCAACCACAAGGCCGCAATTAACAGTAATGAACACTTAAAAGCAGTCAGAGCCTACCACGTCAACGCTCCAAGAAGCTACATGGTTTCAATAAGATACCTATGTGTGAGCAAACACACGCGAGCGTGCCCTGCATTAACAGCAAAAATACAGGAGGACTGAACAAAGGCCAGTGACAGGAGACATCCATTAAGAGTAAAGACTGCTTTAGCAGAAGAACATCCCAGAGACCCAACCAGAACAGGTGGGTTTGTACCACTCTCCTTAGACCTGCCAGGTGCTACTTGGTGTGACACCCTTGTTCAGTGTCTGATGCTCTAGTGCTTATGTTTGTGTCCAGAAGGCTGCCACATTTTTATTTATCTATCTGTAAGCCAGATAGCGTCCTGACTGAAATCAACATAACCCAGACACAGAGCAGCTGTCACAGGTTGGATACTATACCCTGCATTTTTTCCTAAAATACCTACATTGCTATGTAAATGCCATGCAAAATCTGCTAAAATATGCTAAAAACTCTTCAGGATCAGCACAGCTCTTAACATACCTCTTTTTGTTGCTACTGTTTTGCCTCAGGCCTTGATTTCGATAGTGCAGTAGCCCTGTGAGGGCGTGCCTGAGGCTGCGGGGCACCCTGGGCTGGTGACAGCCGGTCACAGCCGCAGCTGGAAACCCCACGGTGAGCCCCAAAGCTGCAACCTGGGCTGGTCACAGCCGGTCACAGCCGCAGCTGGAAACCCCACGGTGAGCCCCAAAGCTGCAACCCGCCAGAGGAGCCAGTGGTGCTGCTGCTCATGTGCATTTCTGCTTATTCTTGTGTGAAAACCAATACACTTCTATCATTTGATATTCGTAATAAAATATTTAGCAGAGACCCTTAAAACAAGGCTGAATCCTGCTCTGATAACTGCATAGAAACACAACAAAGGCTTAATCCATATCCCCACACCCAGCAGTCTGGAAAAAAAATTACATGTACAGCAAGTTATATAAAAGAAAGGAGGACATGATCACATTTTTATTCTGGCATTTTTGTTCCCTTTTCACATCAGCAGCAAGAGTTCTGCAGCAAACCGGGGGATTCCCTGCAATTGGAGCCCTGGAGATGTATGTTTGAGATGCACATTCATTCACACTCCAAACATGCTGCTCTCATCGTAGCAGGACTTGGGGATTATTTTACCCTCCACATTACTCTTGAGTTTATATTTATGTGCATACGTATTCCTCTACATACCAGGCATATGTATCTATATCACCATTGTGCCTCGCGTATGCACATGCATAGGTGTACACATAGAGGGGAGGAGGAAGTACGCGAACACAATACTCGGTGAGAATACTTCTCACTCAGTGAGAAGCCAAGAGGGAGGGAGGCTGAAGGCAGATGTATGTATGGACAACACATCATGGGACTCTCATTACCGCTCATCCTTCAATTTTCCTTTCTTTAAGTAAGAGTCTCGCACAATAATTAGAGAGGGTAGGTCTAAGCAGAAGTCATGAACACTTTCAGATTACCAGAAGTAGGGTCTCAGAAGTCTGCAGGGAAATAGCAATTTATGAAGTGCCCAGCCACACACGAGCTCATTCCTGAACACCTCCACTGGCACAGCGCCAGCATGAAAAGCAGTCATGGTTTTCTGCTGCCTGGTCATCAAAGAAATTTCTCACTAAAACCACAGAGGCAGTTTAATGCAGCTTGAGACAACCACCTTGGTGCCTGGACACACATGCAGAACCATCCAGACACCTCTCTGTGGAGACCACTGCACAAACAAATCTCCGTATGTGATGCAAAAAGGAATTACTTGGACACTGCCACCTCCACAGGGAGAGTCCTGGCCCAGAGAAGAACAGCTGCTGCTATGTCAAATACCTGCAGAGTAGGTAACTGTGGGCTGGTCTTCTAGCAGCAGTAATAAAGCTAAAAACTCTGCAGTGTTGAGTGACATACATAGATGGGAAATACCGCAAAGAAACAAACAGTATTTTCTGGATTTTGTAAAAAGATGCTCGTGAATGGGTTTTTCCCGGACTGTGTGGCCATCCAATGAGATAGGATGAGTATAACAGTATGTTCCTCAGAGAAAAGAAAGGAAAAATAAAAACAGATCAGCAATACAATCTTCATTTCTGTTTTTTTCCTAGAGAAATTATGTGAGCACCATCAATTCAGCCATGTACAATGATATTCTAGTATCTTGCAATTTCTTGGAAAAGAGACATCATCAGAAAGATTACAAAATAGCAGCTGTTTTTATTAAGTCTAGAACATTATATGTGGACCCCTGAAAAGTCAGCAGGATAGAAAAACTGTTACTTCTACTTTTGGGGTAATAAACCATGCACCAGAGAAACTATATGATGCGCCCATTGTGACAAAAAAAAAAAAAAATCTGCAGTACAATATGGAATTAAATCTGCAAGTTTCAAATCCAAGCCTTAAACACTGAAATAGCATTTATATAGTCTCACTTAAATAATACCATGACTATGTCTAACAGGATGAAAAAGAGCAAATTGTTAATAACTGATAAATTAATAGAATTAAGCGTGGCCCTGTTAAACTCCCATGATTTCTCTTCATGATGTATTTTCTATGTTTCAAAATACCTTAAAAATATTTTCAAATACTGCTGTTCAAACATTACTTCTGCGAGTCTCTACTTCAGGGAACGTAAGTCAATCTGAGTAACAAAAGGCAGGTCATGAAATAAGAGTCTGAAACGAGAGAAGCCTACTATAACCCTCCAAAATAAAGATGTTTGGCAACATACTTTTCAACATAAAATATGAGAAATGTTAGTTCATTTAACCTTTATATTGCCAAGAATTTGAATCATATGACACACACTGCTGATACTCTCTCAGGAATAATAAAATCTTTCTTGTTATTGGACAGTATCTGCAAACCTCTGAATTCTGAGAACTGACAATTTTTAAACTTTATGTGGTGTCAGAATATAATACAAAAGTTATTTGCATAAGAAAAATAAATTTAATATTATTTATAGAATGCCATTGTTTTTAACTTTGCATGTTAAAGTTTCTTTCACAACAGACTGTATAGTAAGTGCTAGAAAGAGGCCCTTATTACACCAAAGTGATACAGAAGAGTCATAAGTGAAATTTTAGATGCAAAATTAATCAATACTATCTTTCATCTGCTTTTGGCCATGGTTGGAGAACAGATGCCGGCCCAGATATACCTTTATTGTAACCTAATAGAGGTTAAATTTTTAATTTTGTCCTGGTTGCTACTAAGACTTCCTACAGTTGTTTTTCATACTGTATACTACTATAAGTATACTTTTAGAATACTCAGTATATATTTGAATGATAAGCATCTGCTTATTGACACTATGGAAAGCCCTAGTGATCTATTATAAATTAAAAGCACTAATACAATGAATAATTTCTCTACCATTAAAGATATTCTCTCAGCTACTCTGGTACAACACATCTGTATTCACACAGATGTGACACGGGAGCAAACCAGGTCCTAAAACAGCACTCATGACTTTGCAGGTTGTCAGATTAAATCACATCATTAGAAGACCCTACCCCTTTCCTACACCTAAAAACCAGAATTTTAGAAGTATTTATGTATTTAACCATTTTCCAATTTGACCCACCTTTGCCAAAGAAAAGCATTAATATGCAGTTAGGCAATATTACTGACCAACACCTTGCAGAGGAAATGTTATCTTGCAAAATTGTAGCTTTAAACAAAAAGTTTACCAAAGTAAGCTAGTTTATAGTCCTGCACAGTCTGAAGAGAATCTTTCCCCAGAAAAAAAAAAAATTTAGGAAGCCTTATTGTCACTGTTAAGTATTTTATGCAAATTGCTTAGAATGTCTTTTTAATATAAAAATTGTTTCTGATTATCAAGTACCCTCCACCTACACAGTGCGACAAGTTACCATCTTTAGGCCTCTTTTTGCCTTTACTGACATTTTATCAAATTAAGTGCTACTATGTTTCAAAACACAGAGTTCACTTGCTGCTGCCCAGGAAAGTCAGACACACAACTGAAAATCTGGACAAGTAACGATGTTTGTAGTAAATTAATGGAGCAGTAAGCAAATTGAGCCTTGAGGTGGTCTTTGCCATTATTTCTTAATGAGTATTAAAAATGCAATGTGTTGCTGGAAACATAATTACACAGAAGAAGTGTTTCTCTGGTAAAAAATAGACTTTTTAGTTGCAAAAAAGTTAAGTAGTCTTTTCTGAAATGTCAGAGAAAAGCATTTCGTTACAGAAAAATAAAGAGAAAAAACCCTTTTAAAATAGCAGTTTATGTGTAATTGCAAATTATTCTGAGATAACCACAGAAGATAGCAAACACCACGGCAATAGTTTCTAGAGAAATAATTTCACATTTTTCTCATTACAGTGCTATCTATATGAATAAATTGCCAATCAACATATTAAGCTTTCACAACACGGCAGATGGTTTTTAACAGTAATTTAGTTATATAACATACAGAACAGAACATAATGCTTCTGCTTTGCTATCGTAGATACCAAGCACTGCCGGAAGACATGCTTGTCAGAGTATATGATTTGTCAGGTGAAAAATTCTTACTTAGGGCATGAAAATAAAGTTTTTAGCAAGTGGCCAATGACAAGTCCTAGAAGAGATAAAAGCAAATAACAAGGAATTTAATTGCCTTCATCAGAAGACATCTGCTTTAATCAATGAGCAATACAATCTCCATGTCATTTTGATCTTCCTACTACTAAGAATGATCAGAAATACTTCTTTCATTTTCATTTCAGCCCAAGTAGATTGTCAATACTTCCCAGACACAAAAAGACACTGTAAAGCATGTTTTTAACACTTCACTGTTGACTTACTGCATCATGCCTTACACCTTAACTGTATTTGTAAAGCCACCTAAAGCCTACCACTAGGCTTGACATGCAGTTGCCCGCCTGCTAAACAGGGCAGATTAATCTGAAATTCTGTTGTACTATATTCCATAGACCATAAGCCTATTAAAAATTTGCAGTGAGGTCCTGTCCAGTACCTTCAGACTGCAAATGGCCTAAAGAAGAATAGTTCAGAAGAATGCCACCCTCGGACTGAGAGATTCAAGCTGACCAACACCAGAGATCTGGCAAGCCCAAGTTTTGCCATCTCTAGAGAAATCAGCAGAATACCACCTTCCCTTCCTCCCAGTTGCAAAACAGCTAGAGATCAGATACTGGCGGAAATATAGCCTAAGTAATTTTTCACTAAAATAAAACACCTATTAACTTGAAGAAATGGTACGGGTGTATTATTCTTCTTCCTTAATCTATTCTCAAGCACTGTGGTAGCAGACATGTCACACCAGATTAATGAGACCAGCAACAATATACATGGTGGGATTACTACTAGCATTCTGTTAACATACTGCTCTTCATCTACAAAACAAGCACACAGAAGCTCTGAAAAAGCATCTGGCCTTTATTTTTATGGACTCCAGTAAAACAAGAGAATACACACTATTAAAAGGAAAAACCTGACACTAAACGACCAGGAAAATCATGAATAGTAACAGAGGGATCTGCAATAAACTTGCAGAATGCAGTCATCTTGGTTTTGTAATATGTGGCACTGTTCCCAGTAAGACAAAGAATTCACTACATGCCAATAATAGTTTCTTGCTCAAAAGACACCTTCAGAAATGGCCAACCTGTACCTCTTGAAATACACATGGTTTGCAACAACTCACATCATCAATAGCAGAGGTTTGGTGGCTGGTGAGCATCAGATTTCCTACTGGCATGAGCAAGTGAGACAGCAGAGACTAGTAGTTCCCAGGGAAGACCAGCAGGCTGGGGCTTGCAACACACACATCCCAGCTCAATCCAGTGAACAGTAGAGAGCCAGGGCTCTGCCTAACCTCCTGACTATGCCCAGGGCCTTCCCTTCTTCTCAGCTTTTGTATCAGCTGCTATATGCCTCCTGGCCACAGCAATATTTTAGTTTGTGTCTTACAGAAGCCAATGGGAACATGGCAATTACACTAACAGAAAAATCTGTGACAAGGCTTTTGATGGTACGACTGAGATAGTTTCTACAATTCCAATAGTTTGGTGAGGTCTTAAAGCAATACTGCAATCTAACTCTGCGCAAAAAATCCATCATAATTAATGCGGTATTTCCCTAAAGCTTGACTACATCTACAGTTAAGACCGCATTTCTTAAATTAGGTTTTTGTATCTTTTTAACAGACATTGTTTAAATTACTTGGTCTTATGACCTGCAGCTAACAGAATTCATGTCTTTACAGCAAAATGCTGACTTGCTGAGTCCCACTGCAGCAAGGGCAAACGTTAAGTTCTTGATAATACTTCTTTTTTCTTCAACCAATACAAGGAAGCTCCAAAATGTCACAATTTGGACATTGTTCCAAATAATACAGTTGAACAAAGTGCACAGACAAATTATAAATCATGCTTTTAACTTAATAAATAATTTCATATGCCACAAAAGTAGATGTACTAAATATTTGCTTTTAACTAGCTGCCCACTGTCAGGAGTTCAGATGTTTTCATATTGGCCAAGCTTACTTCTGAGAAATGGAAATTTCCATTTTATATTTTCAAAGATATGAAAATACTGTTGGGGGAGAAGCATAAAAACTGTGCCTCCTTACTTGATCTATCTGTTTCCTCTGCATGATTTGAGTTATATTTGCTAGCTTTATTGAGAAAAAAAACCATTCTATTTTAAACTTCAGTAAGACTTCAGACACATTCATTTCTATGAACAGTAAGGTCCTTCTTGGGTCTTCAAATCACTGGGAAGAAAAGTAACATTTTTCTCCTAGAGAAAAACTGGATTTTTATTGCTTTATTAAAAGCCAATGTCAGTATTTCTTTCCTCAGCAAAGGAAATTTCCTCAACTTCCCATTTTCTTCTGCCATCTGTTTTGTACTAAGAAAAGGCAAATAAAGGGGATTTGCATTCCATTCCTGTTGTCTAAAAACATCTCCATTTTTTTTACCCCAGGAACAATCAAAAAAGTAGAAGCAAAATCTGTGGCACATCTAGACAATTCTGTTTTCTGGTTTGAAAGAAAATTTCTAACTATGGAATACACAGTAGGTGCATTATTCCATTGGTCATGATTTTGGGCGAAGAAATACAGTTTCACAGATAACTTCAATTTTTCTTCCAACTCTGAGGCTAAACTTAGAGCTTGGAAAAGGCCAATGCCTGTGCCAAAAAAGCACACTCTGATACATGCTGTGCAATTTTAGCCAGTTGACCTCAGTTTCCATCTGCTAACTGCAGGTAATTTTACTCCAAAGACCACTGCTCAGGCAAAGTTGAATTTTGTTCCAGACAGTAGAAAAATATCTACTGCAAACAAACATGAAATACAACAGACATCAAAACTTACCTACTGAGTTGCATTTGCTCAGTCAATGTTAATTTATTTTTATACTTAAGTGAAAGCTGTATTTAGCACATATGGGTCAACAAACTGCTGCAAAATAATTTCAACAGTTTTTAGGTTAGAGCAGAGTGGGGTTAAAATACCAATGTCTCAATCAAATCCTTTATTTGATAAAATAACTTAGACAGGGGCAACAGAGGCAAATTATAACCAAATGTGATCACACTACAAATTAAAAAAATACTACTACATTCTCAGATATCAGACTGAAAACACTGATATCTACAATATTTCTGACAATGAATTGCCAACAAGTAAAGCTAAAACAGAACAATTATTCAAATGAAAGTCAAAAGAAGTCATCCACATGTTTTACTCTCATAGGTAGCTGCACTGTAGGTTGATGTTTATTCAGCACAAAATTATTTAATTTAACAGTAGAATAACTCAGTAGATGAACTGCAAACACCTCAGTCAGTCTTTGACCAACTAAGATGTCACCGTGACAAGTAGAAGTACCACCATGAAACATGGAAGCAGAAAGTATGCTTTCTTCTTGAAGTATGTTCACACTTGTGATGATAGAGAGGACAAACTTATTATGAAAAATTGTTTCAATACTTACCAAAACTAAAACATATCTAAATTATTAATAATGGGAACAGTTTTCAATGTTTTTCATGTCAGGCAGATCTTTCCTTTATCCTTTCAACAACAGAATATCTTAAATCCACTGTCCAGTATATGCTACATCATTGTAGTACATAGTCCTATAATTTAATTATTTTGCTTGTCCACATCACTCTAAACAATTTTTTGCTTATCATAATGACAAAACAAAGACAACCAAAGAACAAAACCTTCACATACTGTACCTGCAAAGCACAGTTCATCATTCGCACGATATAGTCAAACTGCTGATGGTCCAGTATTGCTCGATTTTGCTTAACATGCAGGCCTAATTCCTGTGTCAGGCAGTGCCGAGCTGCCTTTCCTTTTAGAGCTCTCAGAGCTGCAGGCAGGGTCTGGAGATGAGAAAATCTAACTTTATGAAAATGAAATTAAATGGCACTATTCATACTGAATATCATTCATTCTTTATTAAGAAACTGCAAGTGACAGTACAGTAGAGATAACTTTGGAAATGACTCATTAGCTTGAATATCACGCTTTCACATAATGGTTGGTTTAGCTTGAGTCATTAAGTATTAAATTTTTCCCACGGTTTTTTCAAATGCATTAAACAGCGTTTCTCTGTAAATAGAAATGACTGAATACAGACAGGCATTGAACGGATGTGAAATCAGAAATGGATTATTGTGCATGAAAGCAAATGCTATATTCTGTACCAGCCAGGACAGATCTCGAGTTAGCCTATCAAGGCCAACCAGCATGTTTTTGATAAGCAGTGAATGACAAATGGCTTTGGAAGTGGCATACCTCTCATAGCAGTGAGGCCACAAGACTGTTATGCAGTTTACCCTAAAACAGTGCCAATGTAATATTTATGCCAATGTTTTAAAGATGCAGCAAGTGCTACACCAGTGATTATCAACTGTGGCCCTTTAGACTAAATTTAATGGGTGGTAACAGATAAATAAGAAAAGGCAGCCTGTTGTCTAAGGCTAAATTTACCATGCAGGGGGACAAAAAACTACTGCAATTTTCCAAGTGCCTGTAAGTTGAACAAAGTTAAAAACTACTGTTACACATGCATCAAAACTCTTTAAAAAGAGCTACACATTTTATTAGGACTTCTCCCATATGCATTTCCATAACGTAACTTCTAAATCAAGAAATGCTAATTTTCTATCTTGAGCTGCACAGCCTCAAAGATATAAGCTGATACTTTTCTGAGAAATCAAAGAATTTCTTAAAATAATTTTACAGTCATTTTTATATGTAGAATTAGATTTGAGAGTAAGTTTGAGTGACTGTTCTAGAATCAATAATTGAAAACTCTATGGATAGAATCTTTAAAACCTGGCAACTTCTTAATGTGAAAAAATAAGAATGTCAGGAATGACAACTCACTAGTACATTTTAGTGAAGACAGACATGTCAAACATTCACATTCATCTCTGCATTCTATCAAATGATTGATTTTTAAACCCAGAAAAATTTACTATACTGAAAATTTCAAAAGAATATTGGTTGACAAACACTGAAATGTCTATGTATACCTTTTGTTTACATTCCTCCTAATCAATACTGTTAGACCAATACATACACCTTTTTTTTAAAAAAAAAAAAATAATCATGTGGACAATACTATTATCATGGTAATATAAATTAGCAAAAAGGCCATCAACACACCTACATAGTATTACAAACAGGTTTTCAAATCCATTAGCTTCATATTACACACAGTGTTGCAATTAGATGATCAGTTCTATTGGTTACTTCATTAATTTAAATTGTTAAAATAATCATTAAGATTTGAAACGAGACTTCAAAATGTACTTTGTGACAAGGTCAGTCTCCATTTGCTCATTAACAGAATGGAGGCTTATTTGGGAAGGTTATAATTTCACTTTATTACCTTTTCAGTCTCCAAAAATTTGTTTTCAAAAATGAATGAGATGCAGTTTCTAACAACTTCCAGCCTTTGTGCACTGTTGAAAACTGTGTTTCCTTTTTCCATTATGGAAACTAACAAAGAAAAAGAAGAATATACATCTGTGAAATGTCTCCTGCAAGAGCCAGAAAGAATACCAGAAAGTTCTTTTTAAGAAAAAAAAAAAAA